>PVJL010004367.1:0-131489 GCA_004026885.1 Lyroderma lyra
GGATAGGCGTTAATTCTTCTTTGAATGCTTGGTAGAACTCGTTGGTGAAACCATCTGGTCCAGGGCTTTTGCCTTTAGGGAGATTATGGATAGTTATTTCAATCTCATTGCTATTGATTGGTCTATTTAGATTATCCAGTTCTTCTTGGTTCAGTCTTGGTAGGCTATAAGTTTCTAGAAACTTGTCCATTTCTTCTAGGTTGTTAAATTTCGTGGCATAAGTTCTTCATAATATTTTCTTATAATCCTTTGTATTTCTGTGATATCAGTGGTAATTTCTCCCCTTTCATTTCTAATTTTGGATATTTGTGTTCTTTTCTTTCGTCCTTTGATTAGTCTTGCCAGGGGTTTGTCAATTTTGTAGACTTTCTCAAGTTTTATCCATTTTATTTTCTTATCCAACTGAAATCTTAGAAATGCTATACATGATTTAAACTGAAAGCATTAGAACTGATAAATGAAGTTCTGCATTAGGAAAATTTACCAATATTTTGTACTACAATATTTTAATAATGGATGTTTCCCAATAGAATAATGAAAAGAATCCAGGGAGGGAGATAGTATAATTACCAAGTCAGACTTGCTCTCTAATTCTCTCTTAGTTTTTAAATGTTTGTACTTGCTTTCAAAGTCGTTGCCTCAAATAATAATTACCAAAGAAAAACAGAATTACTTAATTCTCTCAGGAGTCAGCCATTCACTCAAAATACAAAAGTATGTTGAGAACCATATAAAAAGATCCCCCTCCCCCCATTTTAGAAACAAAATGTGTGTCTGCTTTCAAATGAAGGCAAAAGAGCATAAAATATTTTCATAAATATAGTAAGTTGTAATAAAGACTATGAGGTTATACATTCCTTTAACAAACTTCAGTCTTTTAGGAGCCATGGTTTTCTAATCACTTAGGATATAAAAATGAAAGACATAGTGCCTGTTCCTGGGAAATTCACAGATGGTCAACAGCAGTATTGATAGAGGCTGCACAAGATACTGAGGTATAGGAGAAAGGTACCTAATCCAGTGTGTATAGTAGGTAATGAATGCTAAGAGAAACTTTCTAGAGAAGTGACAGCTCAAGTGAGCTAGATATTGGGGACTTAGGGAAAGGCACTTATAAACTTTGAGAGAATATAACATGTAATTGTGTATTATTGGATATGGCAAAAAATAAATATGGGTCATCATTAAGTAAGAGCTGAAAATGGTGGGGGACAAAATTGTCACGATCCTTTCCTGTAGGCAATGGAGAGAAAACGACATTTAGATAGAAGAGTGAGTATACTTTCTCTTTTTAATGATCCCTTTGGCATTATTAAAGAGGATGGATTGAAACTAAGTTTATATACAGAGCGAATTAGTTCTGGCAGTTATCCATGATAGAAATCATCAGGGCTTGAACCAGAGCCACAGTGGAAGTAGGGATGGAATTAACAGAGTAAAAGTAGAATCTCTAGGATTTAAGAAATTCATTTGAATGTAGAGAGGAATTAAGAGGGACCTATAACAGATAACATGTTTTTAACTTACGTAATTGGTTAGAAAGTCCTGTCACTTAACTGTGGGTAGGGATTTAAGTGAAGAAGTTTGTGAGGGCCATGTTGAATTTGAGATATTTATGTGGATAACCAGATATCAGAAATGCTCAACAGGCATTGGGAGTTCAGGAGCAAGATCTAGGGTGGAAGATTTAGCTTTGTAATCATTGACTGTGGAAATTGACTATATTACCTCACACTTCAACTTCTAAAGCAGACCAAAGACAAGGAGAGCTGCCTAAGAAGTCAGAGAAAAAGAAAAAAGAAGTGTCTTAAAAGTCAAATGGTTAGTATTTCATGAAAATGGAAATCTAAAGTAAAATTAGAACTGAAAGGCATTGTTTGGATTTAAATGTTTCAATTTAGTATTAGGAATAGGGGTGAGATTGCAGTACACTGTGAAGGGATTGGGAATTGAAAAATTGAAGAGACTGAATCTGTACTTCCACAAAGCTTGACAGTTAAAAAAGATAGCCTGTTTTCTGAATATGGAATACTACCACTGAACTTCATATTTCCATTATATTTTATTTTCCTTCTATATTGCAATAAACTTGTTTAGATGTCTTTCTCTATTAAGTTGTGAGCTTCTTAATAGTAAAGACTTTTTTAAACCTTTTTGGATCTATATTGTTTTAGAGTATCTGTAAGTGCATATAGTAGGGGACACAACAAATGAGTGAATCAACTTGGAGAAAAAAAATGAATGTCCTTTTTTGCAAGAAATTTAGACTCTATTGGGAAGATACATGCAAATGTCTAGGACAAATTCTCTTCTGTGCTTCATTTACAGTGGTCATTTTCTGTATTCTCAACTTGCAAAGCCAATTTATGACTTAGTGCCTTTGTACAGGCTATTTCCTTTGCCTGGAATTGTCTTTTTCAAAATATTTCTGTGACTGATTCCTTTATTAGCAGATCTCTGTTCAAATACCACTTTCTTGCTCCACATTGTTTATTTCATTATTATATTTTTATTACAACATGATTCACTCTTTGAAGTTCTTATTTTTAAAATTTGTTTTTTATTGTATCTTACTAAGCTCTCTGAGGACAGAGACACTGACTGTCTTATTACCAATGACTAAAATAAGGATCCATGAGTCTATACTGCTTTAAATAAGTAAATGAATAAGAGAGAGAGAAGGGAAAATTCTTTACAGTAGAATGCCAGCTAATAATTTATAAAGAATGATGATCGCAACCATCATAATGGTAGTTGACTCATTTGTGTGTCATCAGTGAAGAGGCTAAGACCAGTAGAGGATCTTGGTTTGAAGATCTTAGCATAATCTTGCATTATGTTCCCACAAGATACTTACAAATTAAATGGGAAACTGTTTTCAACTTTACAGGGGTGACGGGAGAAATCTTGGAAACACTAACATGACAAAATTGACTTCTAGTGGTGAGATACGTTGACAGTGTGTCTCCTCTGAAGTGGTACACTGACAAAAACACAGCACCTTGTCTATGGGATTCCAAGTCAATAACCTGGGTCTGGTCGTGAAGAAACATTAAACAGACTGAAGTTCAGGGCCATCCAAAAAAAATTTTTTTTTTGGTTCCCTGACTAGGAATTGAACCCAGGCTGCAGCAGTGAGAGCGCTGAAGCCTAGCCACTACACCACAGGGAACCCCGCCCCAAAATTATTTTTTTAAAAATGCATGAGAGGTAGTGTAGGAATGATGGTAAATATTCAGTAAGTTTGTTAGTGATGGAAAGGAGAGCTAGAATATGGTAATTTCTAAGAAGATAAATTTGTGAAAAATTTTGTGAGTGAAGGGGAAGGAACTGACTTAATGTGAGAGAAGATAATTCATATGCAGTGGTCTTTAATGAGGGTAGATGGATGAATAGATGAGGATAGGCTGTATAAAGAGTAGTTTATTTCCACTGTTTAGTTATTTGGGTTCACAGTGAGCAGATGAAATATCTGCTAAAGTCTTGGCTATGAAATGGGATTAGGTTCTAGAGGTGAGTGATAAAGCCTGGTAACAGGAAAAGAGTTGATGAATAGAGACCAGTTAGGGATAAAAAAGATTGCTGATTAGCCTTAACCTCCCTAAGAAATAGAGGATACATAAATTTGTAATGTTGCAGATTTAGCGTGCTTATCTTCTTTTCCATAGTGGTAGTTGGCATCCTGGGAGCAGAATCAGAGCAAGTGATGATTAGATTGATACATAATTAGTCATTGGTGGTTTAGGTGGACAGGGAGTGAGAAAAATTGGGTATGTGTTGAAATGATTGACTTTAAAGTTTAAGGCAACGAGTGGGTTAGGGAGGGGAGAAAGGGGAGGGGGTGGGAGAGGAGGGGGGGAAGCTAAATATAAGGGGATGGAAAGAGGGGTCACATTAGGTGGTGAACTTATTATGCATCAAGTTGACAATGCACTGTGGAATTGTATGCCTGATACCTATGTAGTCCTTGCTGGCGGATGTCACCCCAATAAGTCTAACAATAAAAATGAATTAAAAAAAAATAATAATAAAAATCAAGTCACTATGAAAAAAAAAAAAATAAAGTTTAAGGCAATATGTAAGGAAAGTGAACCCTACATATCGGTAAGAAAGAAAATTAGTGGTCTTTTCTTGAAAAAAACATTGAACTAAATTTAAATTGTAAGCAATTTTTAGCTGCCTGAAGAGAAGGGTACTTTTTAGCTTGAATGAGCAAATGACATTTGTAGTATACAGGACAATATACATGGTGTTTTTAGCATTTAATGGTTCTAATGACATCAAGAGATGAATATGACTTACAAAGAAAGCTTTGTGGTTGTAGTGAGAGAAATTGGAGTTTTCTTTACTTCTGCCAAGGAACATCAAATTGTCCAAGATATAGTAAATTTAAAAAGTACATAATTTATTTTATTTTCATGTCAAAGTGTAATATTCTTTGGTTGTTTTTCACAATTGATGCTTCACTTAGCAGGGAGAAGTTTGCAGATCTTTATAATTTTAAGGTAATCTGAGCAGAAGTAACCTGCTGTAATGTTTACAAATGTGTATAGTTTTCTGCTTGCAGAAATCAACCGTTCTTTGTTATTTATTACTCCATTCTGTAAAGTATTTTCTTCATTGAACAGTTCCCACAGTTGTTGCCTCTAATCTTTTAGCTTTTAGTTTAAAGAAATAAATACATAAATAAATAGTTCAACCCTTTTGATATAACGTGACAGCAGTCCAGTTTCATTCTTTTGCAAATGACTTTCTAATTTCCTAGCACCATTTATTGAAGGGACTTTCTTTTCTCTGTTGTATAGTTTTTGGCTCCTTTGTCAAAAATTATTTGTCCATATATATGTGGGCTTATTTCTGGATTCTCAATTCTGTTTTAAGTAACAGATACTGCTGTTAAATCCAGATATTGCTGCTAGGACTGGGGATTAACAAGGTGAGAAAAGTTGGGAGTATAGAGTGTAAGTGGAAATAACAAGAAATTAAACTGAAAAGGTTTTGTCTGAAGAAGATAATAGAGTTTTAAATGCCTGTTAAGGTGTTTGGATACCCTAGTGAGGTAGCTACTAAAGAATTTTAAGTAGCAAGACATGGTCACTATACTGTTTTAGCCACAGTAAGTTAGAAATCCATGAGCTAGCTAGGTACAAAACTGAAAATCCATTTTTGGAATTCATTTTTAAATCTAATTAAAATATTAAGCTAGTGTTTAATGCAAATATAAGATAGCAGTAAATGACTAGTTTTACTTTTCAATAATGTAAAAATCTCATAATTACTGTGAAATAGAGTGCTCATTAATAATGTTATCAAACCTAGCATAAACTGAACAAAATTACAACAAAAAGAATGTGTAGCTTTAGTTTACTTAAATCCTCAAAATGTCATACCAAATTTACAGTATCTCTTTTTTTTCATAAACGTCAAAACATCTTGTCAATGTAAGGACAAAGTCAAGGAAGCTGGAAAAAAGTACATTATCTCTATCCTGGGAAAAAAAAAAAGTGTAGATGTTATTTGTGAAAAGGCCTGGTAAGAAATGGTGGAACTTAAATAAACCTTAGATTTGCCTAAGCATAAGAATTGTTTCAAATACCTATAAAGTTGCTTATTCCACTACCACACCTAAAGAAGCCATGTACACGATGATAAAACCCTGTGCCTTTAAGACAATCAATGCTTCTTAGTCTAGGATAGAAAAGAAACTGAATCAGACACTTCAAAATCACTGTTAGTTCTTTTAATACTTTTAAGTAGACTAAAGTAGACTATGAAGGTCATGGCACCTATGACCTTTCCTTCTATTATACAACAGAATCTAACATTGTGGGTAATTAACACTTTTTTTCTATCCAAAAAATGTTGCTATTTTGTGAATTCCTTTCAGAAACTGCAGAGTTTCTTCAAAATAAAGTTTGCTTGAGGTAAAATTCAGATAAATAAAAACAAATACTGACATTCCACATAGATAAAGCTTAGGCAATCTCTGGCACACATCTAGCTTCAGTAATCTGGTAAACAAAAGTTCTGCAGGTATCTGTGACATGGCTTTCTACTTTGTCATGCACTTGGGTATTAAAATTCTCCTTAAAAACCAGAAAAAAATGTTTTACCTACTTATATAAGAACACTATGAGACAACTTACAACACAGGGTTTTGAATCACTAAATCCTGTGTGAAAACTAAAGCAGAACCTAAAGTCCATAGCCCCAAAATTTAAGTTTCTGGAAGTTAAGTTTTAAATTACCTTAAAATAAATCAAAGACCTAAATATAAGACTTGAAACAATAAATTGCATAGGAGAAAGCGTAGTACTAAACATAGGAACCTTGGGTTCAGAAAGCATTTTATGATACTGACTTAAAAGGCAAGGTAAGTAAAAGTAAAAATAAATGAATGGGATTGTGTCAAACTAAAAAGCTTCCTTATAGCAAAAGATACCCATCAACAAAACAAAGAGGCAACCAACCAAATAGGAGAAGATATTTACAAAAACACCTGATAAGGGGCAAATATCTAAAATAAATGAAGACTGTCAGGAAAAAAATCCAGTCATAAATGGCTCTTTTTCATATTACATGACTAGACACTGGACATCCCTCGTATAAAGAACTCTTAGAACTTAACAGTAGCAAAAGACAAGCAATGCAATTAAAAAATGGGCAGAGGACCTGAACAGACACTTCTCCCAAGAAGACATATAAACAGCTAACAGATATATGAAAAGATGCTCAGTTTCACTAGCTATTAGGGAATCGCAAATGAAATACCACCTCTCACATGTGTTAAGAAGACAAGTAATAGTATTGGAGAGGCTGTGGAGAAAAAGGAACCCTCATATACTGCTGATGGGAATGTAAATTGGTACAGCCACTATGGAAAACATTATGGACCATGGTTCCTCAGAACATTAAGAATAGAATTATATATGACCCAGTAAACCCTCTTCTGGGTGTCTGCCTAAAAACCCTAGAACATTTATATCTAAAGATACATGTATGTACCCTATGTTAATTGCAGCATTATTCACAGTGGACAAGACATGTAAATAACCAGTGTCCTTTGATAATTGATTGGAAAAAGAAGATGTACATACATAAATGGAATATTAGCTATAAGAAATTATGAAATACTGCCATTTGTGACAACATGGATGGATCTCGAGATTATCTTGCTAAGCGAAATAAGACAAATAGTTGAAAACTATATTTTTACTCATGTGATATAAAACTGAAAGCAGCATATGAACAAGACAAAGAAACAGAAACTGATAGACACAGACAAAAATCAGAGGGGTGGTAGAAGAAGGTAAAGGGTTTCAATACATGATGATGGAAGAATTGACTTTGGCTGGTGAACACACAGTGCAGTATATAGTTGATATATTATAGAATTGTACTATATAATTTGACTAACCAATGTCTCCTTAGTAAATTTAATAAAAAATGGAATCACTACTTTGTTTTCTTTAGGCACTGGATATTTGCAGAAAAAATTTGTCAGCTGAGGTTTTTCTAAAATCATGCTATCCAATTTTAGCACAACATTCATGTTGCTCACATGTTTTTTCTTATTGCTTTTATTCTATTGTTTTTTCTAATCTTTCTTTGACTTTTTTTGGTTCCTTTTGTTTTCTTAGAAGCCTGTATATCTCTTCTATCTGAGGCCAACCCTCATGTCTGTGTTGTTGATCTCATGTCTTTCACCATTTAACATAACATTGTTTTTATTTTAATATCCATAACTCCTTTTTAGTATTTTGATTGAAATACTGTACTGTCCTATTCTTTGATTTATTATTGACCTTTACTAACATTTGAAATAGGCTTATAGAGAGAGAGTTCATCTGTTCAAAAATTTTGTTCTATAGTTTGGTCCTTTTAAAAAGAATTTTTATCAGTTTTTAATTTATTTTTTCCACATTCAATTTAAACACATTTATAATGCTTTAAAAAATGTTTTCCCAGTAAATTTAATTTTTATTCTGCAGTATTTTTCAGTTATTTATGTGTATTTATATTTCTGATAGTTATTTTGAAATAACTTAATTCCATTTGTCAGATCATCTTTAGTGTCACATTCCCATAAAAATAAATTAATGATCACAATTAATGTTACATGAAATAGAAATTGCTTAAGGATGCTTTTAGCGTTCTTTTTGAAATTCTGCCAGTTCTGGGGACCAGGGATAAGAGTAGAAATAGCACACTATCAGGTCTTAGAAGAGGACAGTGAAGAGAGATTTCCCTGCAAGGGCAACCAAAGATTTCTCTCCTTCAGTTTAATGGAAGAAAAGAAAGGTTAATTGGGATAATGTGTACTTGGAGAAAATGTGCATAGCGTTTTCTTTTTTTTTTTTTTTTTTTATCACTTTTCTAAATAGAGCAGAATTATTAAGTAATACTAAATGGTTGAGATTACTGAGTGATGAACTCAATAGGAATACAGTGGGACCTTCTGAAAGATTTTAATTGGTGAAAAATCAATATAGGCTGATTTTTAGATAATAGGTTGCCACTATTTCTTTCTGTGAAGCTGGCATTTTGATCAAAAAACTTTAGTTTTTCTGTTTCTTAACATGAAAAACATGTGAAACACCTTTTATATACAATGTAAAGCAAAGTTTTATTCAGATATATAAGAACAAAATGCATTGTATCAGCACTTTGAAGCATAATGAGATGTTATGATTTTACTTTTTTCATGTATTTTATTAGCATAGTTAAAATTTTATTTTTATCGTGAATGTAGGTCAGAGCCAAATATTGCCTTAATTTTTAGAAGACATATAAATGAAGTGAATAAATTGACTTAATTTGTGGAATATAGAGAAACTGAGAATTGAATGAATGCTTTAAAGCAGGCATGTTCATCCTTTGGCCCAGGGCAACTTTCAATATGGCCCAACACAAATTCTTCAAGCATGAGATTTTTTTGTGACTTTTTTTGTCATCAGCTGTTGTTAGTGTATTTTATGTGTGGCCCAAGACAATTCTTCCAGTGTTGCCCAGGGAAGCCAAAAGTTGGACATTGTTGCTTTAAAGCCTTTATTTTTGTGTGTGTATGTGAGGGGGGTGGGGGTAGTTTCTGGCTGGCATTCGAACCTAGGCCACGGTGTTGAGAGTGCCGAAGTCTAGCCACTACACCACCAGGGAACCCCCCAAAGCCATTTTTTTAAATTAGCTAATACCCAGTATACTTCCCATGTGCCATGTAGATTAGCTTTCTGGAAATCATAGTCTAATACAGCTCCTTCTTCATTTCCCACAGATAGCCTTGATAAAATCCTCAACCCTTAATTTCCCAAACAGCTGTTGTATTCATCTCTTCTGATCTTTCTTTTCTGTGATAATCTCAGTTTTGCTTCCTTTTCGCTGAATGCCACCAACATGGTATTCAGGCACTTTGTGGAGGTTGCCTGGGTGGCCTGTGTCTCCTTTGGGCCTCATTACTGGGAAGCTGGTCAAGATTGTAGATACTAGTGATCAGAACAGGGCTTTGGTTGATGGACCTTGCACTCAAGTAAGCAGAGAGGCTATGCCTTTCAAATGTGTGCAGCTCACTGACTTCATCCTCAGGCTTCCACACAGTGCCCACCAGAAGTTTGTCCGACAAGCCTGGCAGAAGGCAGATATCAGTACATAATGGGAAGCCACAAGATGGGCCAAGAAGATTAAAGCCAGAGAAAAGAAAGGCAAGATGACAGACTTTGATCGTTACAAAGTCAGGAAGGCAAAGAAAATGAGGAACTGATTAATCAATCTTAAAGTTAGGAATCTTCAAAGGGCAGCTCTCCTGAAAGCTTCTCCCAAAAAAGAACCTGCTGCTAAAGGTGCAACTGCAGCAGCTGCTGCAAAGGTTCCAGGAAAAAAAATTACTGCTACGAGGCAAGAAGGCTCCAGCTACAAGCCAGAAGGCAGCAACTCCAAAAGCTCAGAAGGGTCCATAAGCTCCAGCGCAGATAGCCCCTGCTCCAAATGCATCTGACAAGAAAGAATAAGAACATGAGAGGCTATTATAAAAGTATAAAGGTTCTTTTTGACAAATTAAAAAAAAAATTTCCGTTTTATCACTCATTGTCTTCTGCCTATACTCTTTTTAACAACTTTCAAATGATCTACTTTAAAGCCTTATTCACACTGTTGCCGGTATGAATCTTTGGAAAACATAAATCTGATTCTGATGTTCACCTGCTTGATAACCTTAAATGATCTCCATTTTATATCATTTTCCTTAGTATACCATTAAAAAAAAAGTCCTTTAGAGGTTTTCCCTGAATTCATCCTCTTGCTTTCACCTCACACTCTTAAGTTAGCCTTTAGACTACTTGGAGTTTTCTGAAGTACTCACATTCACATTTTCATGCCTTTGATCATACTTATCTCTCTGGTCACCCCATGGAATATTTGTTATTTTTAAACTCATAGGAATATCATTAAAATAATAATCCTAAGCAGTGTGGTAGTCCATATGCAGCTTTTACCAGGTGCCAGGCATTCCTCCTTCATTTACTCATTAGTTTTTGCAACAACCCTATGAGGTAAATACAAAGAAGAAAACTGAGGTACACAGGAAGCATATGTAACTCGCCCAAGGTAAAGCATCTAGAAAGTAGTATCGAGCCTAGAATCTATGCTCTTAAGCTACTAACTATACTACATTGCCTTTTCTTGCATAACACTGAGTATCACTGCTGCTGGACTGCTTTCCAGATCTGACTTCTTCACCTTTCAGGAAAAACAGGCTGCTTCTTGGCTTGCATCTCATCTTTATAGTATTTAGGACTTGTTACTGCATTTATACTCTTCTGCATTCTTCATAAGGACAGGAATATTGTGTCTTCGTGTTTCATCCTTGTATCTCCAGTGTTTGGCACATATATTAATTGCAAGGCAAATGGGTAAATGAATGCATGAATCACCAAATTTTAAAGGTGGAGGAGCCTCAGAAATCTAGTTTAACCTTATTTATTAATGGGTATTATGAAATTAAGTGAGTGTGGTGGTAATATCAGATTTTAATGTGGTAATTTGCCAAAGCGTTATTACTAGTCTTTAGTGGTGGGTATCCCCTTTAATTTTGCTTCAATTTGCTTTCAATGCTCAGTCAGAAGAACTGGTTAATTGAGAATGTTCTAGGTAATGGTGACAGAGTCTGGTTTAGAGTATAGCATTTAACATGTTTTGTTAATACTGTGAGATCATTTGTATGCCATATCTATTGTCAGTATGAAGCAAATAACTTGGTCTGTATAATTTGCTTTTGTAGATCCTCAAAGTACTTTGTAATGGTGCTTTTATTTTTATGAATGAGATTGGATGTTATAAAGAATTTTAACATATGCAGCCTTTGAAACCTCTTGATAAATTTTAAATCTGGGAAATGGATATATGGGGTTGATGATAATATTCTCTACTATTTTTGTATATTTAAAAATTTTTAATAATAAAAAAAGGGACATAGGGAGAAAATGGGGAAAGAATACAAACTTAAAGCTCTAAGATGAACAAGGAAAATTAGAGAATAAAAAATAATTGAAAATAAAGCCTAGAAGTTCTGATCTCTTCTTTGGCTATGTGAAATTGAAATGTTTATTTGTAAGTATAGATATTCATAGAAAATTATGTATCCTTTACAGTTTCTTGCTGTTGCAGAGTAAAAAAGTAATTTATGTATTTTTATTGACTTCATACAGCTAAAATTTTTTCTGATAACTGGTTTTGGATGATTTTATATGTACATTTAGCTTAAGATCAATGATGGGAAACTCTGTACAAATTATGTTTTTAGCTTCCCAGGAGAAAAAGCCCCAAATGAACTTACTTTTATTTTCAGTGTTATATATTACATTTATTTTGCAATTATAATTTTTTGTACTTCAGAAGTTCGATTCTTTCACAGGATTTCAGTAGAGATTACCATGGATGCTGAGTAGGTGATAGTAGGCAAATGTTAGTTATTGCTAACCTCTCACTTCTGTTAGGTGTGGGCATTGGATATTCTTTATAAGTGAATGATAAAAGAGCCTTGTGTAAAGGAAAATTTTTAATATAGATATTTAATACTTGAATACTTAAAATAATTTTTGGGAAGTAGACATATTGAATATGATTTCTTTGTCCGTGTTAATATTTTGAATTAAAATTTATAGAATTAATTTTATTATATTCATTCTTTAAGGGTTCTGATGACTGTCTTGTGAAAATTTGGGCAACAGATGATGGGAGACTATTAGCTACTTTAAGAGGACATGCTGCTGAGATATCAGACATGGCTGTAAACTTTGAAAATACCATGATAGCAGCTGGAAGTTGTGATAAAATGATCCGTGTCTGGTGTCTTCGAACATGTGCACCTTTGGCTGTTCTTCAGGGTCACAGTGCATCCATAACATCACTACAGGTAGTTGTTTTAATCCCTATAAAATCCTTCTTGATTATAAATTTAAAGTAAAATTTAAGAAGTCACTTTTAAAATCCATTGTGTAAAGCTAACTCAAACAAAGCAAAGAATATTTCTGCTTTCTTTGTAAATATATGGACTTTAAATAACTTGGTACTTATGACAGTTGATTCTGGGAGTTTTCTAATTCTGTTATTGCTGTTTGATAAAAAATGAGTATTATTTGGACTGTATCACTCTTGTAAAGATATTGTTTTTCTTTGATTGTGTTTTAGTTCTCACCATTGTGCAGTGGCTCAAAGAGATATCTATCTTCTACTGGGGCAGATGGCACTATTTGTTTTTGGCTGTGGGATGCTGGAACCCTTAAAATAAAGTCAGTTGCTCTTTTATTTCATAGATGTGACATTAAAAATGTAAATGTGTTTAATTTAATGGTTGGAATTGGAAAAGTCAACAATAGTAATGAATTTGCTTTTTCTCCTTGAATAAATAACAGAAATTAATTTTGGCTCTTCATTGACATTGACCTCTATATTTTTATGCTTCCTTTTTCCCTTTCATGCTTTAAAGAAAGGTTTCTCATGTTAACATGTTTGTTTGTTTGCTTAGCTTTATCCTAGCCCTAGCTCTTTTCTTCAAAATATTCATGTAACTCTTTTATTACCATTCGTTTTTTTCCCCCCCAATGATCGTAAAATGGAAACCACTGTATATTTATTTGTGATGGATTGTAAAAGTTGTGCAGTGCACTCTTGTTGAGGTTACAGGCTCTAAATATTTTTAAAGTTTTCCCCTAATTAAAAAAAAAAAGATGTCAAAATGTATATTAAGTAGGGCTTTAAATATGATCACTGTATTGGAGCATTACAAATATTAACATGTATATAAAAGCTGGTATGTAAAATCAATAATTTTGTCTTTAATATGGTTGATTATAACATTTAACATCAATAGTATTAATATGATATATTCAAATACAATTGTACAATTAATGTAAATACAGTTGGATATGACTTATTTTCTATAGATCTCTATTTTGGATGAGCATTATAGTTAACTTAAAAGTGAAATAGTCTTAAGATTTACACTAGAATAAATGTAAGACTCTTCTTTTTTGGAGTCTTACATTTTGTCAGATAAACAAAGAGATGTTTTATTAATGATGTCTAATATTGAAGAAGTTTATGGTATATATATGTCACAGACCTATTCTGCTAGTGTGTTTGTGTTTACAAATGATTTATTTCCTTATATGTTTGTGCATTGCTATTCTACTTTATCAAAAACTGAAAATCTGTTAAATTTGATTAGGAGTGTAAGTAATAACTACATGTCTGATGTGACAGTGGCTTTGGGATTGTTTTATGTGTAGATGGTTGTGTAGTCAGGAGTTCCTACAAAATCTGTATTAAGAGTTTCCACAAGATCTGCTGATCATGACGCATAATGGTTTCAAACTTGTTTTTAGGAAGAGAGCCATCTGTTGCTACTTACTTAATTCTGTCCTTCTGTGATTGTTTTTTTGAACAACAGCTGATTTCTGGTATTGCTAGTTTGAAACAGCTGATTTCTAGTGTTGCTCGTCTCTTTGGGATATTTTAAATTTTTAATTGTTTATTTTTTGTATTACAGTCCAAGACCTGCAAAGTTTACAGAGCGCCCTAGGCCTGGAGTTCAAATGATCTGTTCTTCTTTTAGTGCTGGTAAGATTTTGTTCTCTCTTATTTTCCGCTTAAAGTTAGACATTAGAAAGCTGCTACTAGAACACAAAATTTTGGGGAAAATTTACTGTTGTAATATAAATCATATTTTCGTATATATGCTAGGGGAGGGAAATTAATTTATAAATATTTGAACTTCGCTAGAGCTTAGTTTATATACTCACATGACTAATATTTTTCTTAAAGAAGATCATAGTGCCTTGGTCAAAGAGAATAGTTTCAAATTTAATTCTGTTAAAGGATAAATCTTTGAGTAGCTATCTTGCTGAAAGAGAGATATTTTAAATGGGCTTTATATTTTCATGGATTTTGGAGGTATCCCATAGGTAAATAAAATAAATTTGATTGATAATTGTACAACTTTTTATTATGTTCTAAATTGTTCTTAATTGACTCTTTAAAAAGTAGCTGTATAACAGTGCTGACAGTCCAAATAAGTTTTGAGTTTATGCAGCAGTATTTTGAGTGAATATTAGTTTTTTAAAGCAAATTATGATCTGGAGATTTGAATTGAATCGATGAGAAAATAAAGTGAAACGTGAATAGATTTAATACCTAATACCAGTTCTTTTCACATCGATTTTCAGTTTTACTTAATCTTCATTTTATAATTTGGACAGCAGTAGTACCTGAGATAAGTGATTGCAAACTGATGGCATGAATCTATTTTTGCCATATTAATATCCATACATCTTTAATTTCTAAATTCTAGATTTCCACTGTTAACTTTCATGAAGATGGTACTGCTTCTAGTGGTAACACAAATACAGGCATTACATGTGTTCAGAGTACTCTGAATGCAGTTATATTTGGCACTGTTTTCAACACTGGGGCAGAGTACTGATTCCAAGGAGAGAGTAGACTGAATATACGAATAACTATAATGGAAGGTAGAAGGTATGTGCTGTAAGACAAAGTTTTAATGAGGGAAAGTTCAGAGGGAAGCAGGCTCATTTGATTCCAAAGTTTGTAAAGACACTTACTGAAGGAGTTGGGCCCTAAGAGTTTAATAGAATTTTAATAGATGGGAGATGGCACAAGGAAAGGACTTGAACAGTTATATGTAATAATTTAGTGAAATCATACGTAGTGGAATGCTTTACTTCTGTAAATATTGAAAAACTCATCTTAGGCAAAGCTATGTTAGCAGAGTTTATTAAGTTCAGGTTAGATGTGTTATGTAATTTTCAGAGATTTTGAAATTGTGTTTTACTCATAAATACTTGTTATTCTTCAGGTGGAATGTTTCTGGCCACAGGAAGCACAGATCATATTATTAGAGTTTATTTTTTTGGATCAGGTCAGCCAGAGAAAATATCAGAATTGGAGTTTCATACTGTAAGTATTGGTGAAAAGAATTAGATGAGTACAATTTAAATGAGTAACAATTTATATTCAGGATCCTCTTTTTTATTTGTTTATATTTAGGACAAAGTTGACAGTATCCAGTTTTCCAACACTAGTAACAGGTAAAATAATTATTTTTATTTGTTAAATTTAATTTAATTTTAAAACTATGGAATAAAGAATTTTTATACTCAAGTTTTAATTAGAATTTATATGAATTAACCACCTAAAATAAGATCTTGACTAGTTATACTGAAAAGTGAAGATGGCCTTCACCTGCATGTGAACACATCTTTATGTTTTATTTGTAATAATGTTTATTTGTCCACTTTTAATAATAGGGATTTTATCTCCCTTATGTATTTCTTGTACACATCAAAGTATAGGGAAAGTTTTACTAGAGATTGGAAATGTATTACAGTGTAATTTTGAAGCAGAACTGTCAACTGATGACAAACTTAGATGACATTGTGTAAATTTTTCCATGTTGTTTTAAATGAAAGAAAGGTATTTGTAAGTACCTTGAGTAAAACAAGTCAAGTTCATTAATATTGAGAGCAAAATCAGCATTTTTTCATTGGGAACTATGAATTCTGTTTCTAAGTAGTAAATAATGGCCTTTGAATCCCTTTTGGATGTTATTTTGAGTCCTAGCCATGCATGTTTAGAATATGTGTGTATAAAATTTTAAGAGCTCATAAAGTTTCAGAAGTTCTTAGATTTGCAGAGAATATCTGATAGAGTAATCTTTATTGTATTAGAATGTTGTGTAAATAAAGATGAGTATTGTCATCTTTAGTACTTTTGAAAATGTAACTGAGAAAATACATTTCAGTAATGCATGGCTGATTTTTCTTTGGGGGATGGGTTCCTTTTAATACAGGTTTGTAAGTGGGAGTCGTGATGGGACAGCACGTATTTGGCAATTTAAACGAAGAGAATGGAAGAGCATTTTGTTGGATATGGCTACTCGTCCAGCAGGGTAAGTGATCAAATTTGAACTAATACATAAATACAGAGAAATCATTTGGAATATGCTATATTACAGGTTGGTGTGACTCTGGGCCTATAAAAGTATGTATCATAATCCCTGTTAAAATGATTACTTTATAACTAAAGGTACTATTGGAAATAAAAAGCTTTAATTTTTATGAAATGATTTTTTTGCAATATAAGAAGACTTGCTGCATTAATGATTTTTTTCAGTTCAGTTAAGGGGATGATAGCACTCTAGGAACAGTTATAAGTTTCACTAATTTTTTAAAACCAGAACATAATACAGTTTTCTGCTTGTCACCGAGGGATTATGTGGTATATGCAATGGTTTTCTGTAACTGTCATTTTGGTCTTAATATTACATCTTTTGTTTCTATTTGTATCTGTGTATAGTCTTGTCGGATGGAAGAGCAAAGCAGTTAGCAGGGCATGACAGCAGCAATAAAAGAGGAGAGTGAGCAGTATGTCACAGGGTTCCTGGGTCCAAATAGAGAAAGCAGTGATATTTACTCAAAAGTCATCTGTTAATAAGGGCTTAGGAATGCTGGAATCCTGGGTTTGCTGAGTCAATGCAGTGATTTTTGCCATCATTCTGTATTTTTTCAAACTTAATTACTGTTAAGTGGTAGTTATGTTAATGAATGTACAGGCAACCCCATATACCATGGCACTTCTAGAACACAGTTTCGCTGTAATATGGTTTGAGAATTAGAGAAATTCCTAAGCAACACAGAGCATAGTAAGAGCCTTTAGAGCAAAAATAACCTCATTTGTAATTAGAGAAATCCTTGAACAACACAGAACATAGTACGAGCTTTTAAGAGCAAAAAGTATCTGATTTGAAATTAGGGAAATCCCCGAACAACATGTAACATAATAAAAGCTTTTAAGAGCAAAATATATCCCATTATGTAACAAAATTTATAAAGCTCTCTCAGCTAAAAGCAAGCAATCTAAAATAACATTTTTTTTTTTACAAAAGTGCAGAATAGAAATCAAGATGATGCTGAATAAAGTTCAGAGAATGAAGATACCTTGTCAAAAAGAAAACGCCCTCGGTTAATGGTGCTAAGTAATGACGAAGAAAACATTATTTAATACATATTAATATGTCATACTTTTGGTGAAAATTGCTTTAATAAATATATTTCTATTAATTATAAAAACATAATAGTATTTTTTTTAATTTTTGGAGCATAACCCTCTTTTTTGTGTGAATTCTTTGTTTTATATCACACAGATTCGCATAACACAGCATTTTAGGAACCTAACAACCATGTTGTATGGGGTTACTTGTAAATGAAGAGACAATACATTTAGGTTTTTGTTGTACTGATATTTATAATAATGTCAGTGTAAACAAATACTGCCTCCATCACTTTCAGCCAAAACCTTCAAGGAATAGAAGACAAAATCACAAAAATGAAAGTAACTATGGTAGCATGGGATCGACATGATAATACAGTTATAACTGCAGTTAATAACATGACTCTGAAAGTTTGGAATTCTTACACTGGTCAACTAATTCACGTCCTGATGGTGAGAAAAAAAATTTTTTTATTTGGTATATTTGAAACTGATTGTAGAATAGAATATTGTAATCAAGGAATAAAGTCTTTTATAATATGCTAGCTAAAATGCTAACGTGCTAGGTCTGTAGCAGGTCTTTCCAGGAGATTGGAATAATTTTAAAATGCAGTTAAACAGGTTTGGCTTGGAAATATAGATCCTTGCTGTTTTTTAGTATATGGGGTTGTTGTAGCAATAGTATTCTCAGGTTTTACCAAATGATAGCAAATCCCTGGACATTGATACTCAGCTTCATTATTATAGATTGATAAATATGAAAAATGTTGCCACTTTAATAATTCTTAAAACTCACATTCTAGAAATGTTTTCATATTGGTGTTTGATTGACTTTTTTTTTTAATGTTTATAATTCTTTGCTACTTCCAAAATATTTCAGGGTCATGAAGATGAGGTGTTTGTTCTTGAGCCACATCCATTTGATCCAAGAGTTCTCTTTTCTGCTGGTCATGATGGAAATGTGATAGTATGGGATTTGGCAAGAGGAGTCAAAATTAGATCTTATTTCAATATGGTAATTATCAGTCTCTTGATAGCTTTTAAAGATTTTGAGACTTCTTAACTTGGGTATTCTGCATATCACAAAGGAAATCCATTTAAAAATTGGTTCAGACATTATTTTGACTGTAATTTTGTAAAAGTTGCTTACTCCACACTTTTATTTAGATGCTAAGTTTAAAAGAAAATTGTACATATTAAAATACATGAATATTATGATAACTAAGTTAGTCTTTAAAATAGTTTTAACAGCAACTTGGATGAGAAACTCACAGATATGAATATACAATATTGATAAGACAAAAGTTTGGAAAAATGTGAAGAAATTATAAGCAAATATTTATATTGTGTTCTACTTCATTAGTTCTATAGTAAAACAGAATTTAATTAAAATCACACCCTTTTTAAAATTAAAGCCAAAGAATCAGGCATTCTTGCCTTTTATCAAGTGATAGTAGTTAAATATCTATTTGGGATTAAACCCATTTCCCTCCATATTTTGTTTCCTATATAGAACTTTAGTGTGTTTTCTAAGTATTTGAATTGCAGTGGTTTAATATGACATCACCTTATCCTGCAGTGTTTCCAATCCTCTTTGACCACTGTATGAAGTATTAATATTAAGTGTTCATCAAAACTACTGTTTATAGTTACATTTTTATCTACTTTCTTTGTATCAGTGGTACTTTTCAACAAAGAAAACAGAAACACATGCTTCTATTATTTCAGCATGTTTAGATTTTTTAAATCAATGATAGAAATCTCATAATAGATTATAACAATAGTGTGTGGTTGGAATTATTTAGCAAAAAACTTCACAAATGAAAAAATTTCATGAAAGGGTTCTATACTTGAATGATAATGATAGCAAAGTTACGTCTTCAAATTAAGAAATAATTAATAAAAACAATTTGAGGGAAGAGTAACCAGAATATAAAAGGAATTTTTATTAGTGAAGAATGAACTTTAGCTGTCTTTATTGATATGCCGTAGTATACAATAAGGTAAGAAATGAGATTTGTCAAATTGTTATTTTTCTAAAAAGACTTAATTATTTGAGGTACAATTGTTAGTGTTGGGTGGATTTCCTTAGTGATTATATGTATAGAGATTTTTCAAAAAGCAAATATTTAAATATGCTGGTAAAGAATTTTTTGCACCTTTTCTATCCTTGTGTGTCTGGTTTGCTTCTTTTTGGGACATGTCTTTGAAATAAGGAAATTAGTCATTTCTCAATTTGCCTTTATAGTTTTAAAAGAACAATTTGTGGCATATACATATATTAGTGACTATAGTAATTTTATATTTTCAAAGGTCATTGGTGTATAATTAGAGTGTTTATAGGGAAAATTTTCTCTCAAATTTGAATATTATTTTCACCTTTTAAGTTACAAAGGTGAATTTTTTTCTCATCAGGTAAGTCGATTACACTAATACAACAGAAGATATGAAAATTGTAGCACCTTGAGACTGAAGTGATTTACTCTTAGACTATTACAAATAATTGGTAAAACAAGGAGTAGATGTCACCCATATTATATTGTATACTCTTTGAAATTAGTTAAGGGGTTATTTACATTATGTCTTAAATATTACTTAATGTTTAATCAGAGGTTTAGATAAGGATATTTTTCCTGCTCCTTTTGAATAAGAGAAAAGCCTCTAAATGTCAGAAGAAACAAATTTATTTAATAAATAGAACTTATAGTATCCATAGAATCTTCAAATTGTGAGAAGCACAAACCATGAACTAAAAGGGATTAAAAATATGCCCTGCATTTAAAAAAACAAAATGAAGTACTCTTCATCTCATTTAAATAAAGGTACTCTGATTTTTCACATGATTTTAATGGCTTCCCGAATACTTCTACATATTACCACATTTGGGTTTCATAAAAACCTTGTAATATACTCAGGGTAGATTTTATTATTACTGGTTTTACGAATGGAGAAACTACAGAGATGAAGTTCTTTGCCCGGGTTTACCTAGGTTACACAGCTATTATAAGGGTACTTGGGGTTTAAACCCATGTTTTTGTGTGTTGCTAATGTGTTCTTAATTGCTAACTGTAGTTATGGTTGGTCATTGCACAGTTAACGTCCAACTGTATTCAGTTAGTGATATGTTTAGGGGAAAATGTTTTCATATTGGTATTACTATGAGTACATCTTTGGAGATCTTATAATTTAGCCTGACAATTTATTTCTATCTGTCTCTTGATTTGTAAGTTATCAAAGTGCACTAATTTTTGCTCTTCACTCTTTTGTTCTTTTCATTGTTTGTTTTATCTATGGGCAGATGGAAGATAAAGCACCCAGCATTGCTATTAAGATGAAAACAATTTGAGGGAAAGATAGAAGCTTGTGTTCACTCTCCACTATCATGCATGTTGAATTTTGGCTGCAGTTATAAGTCTTTGACTCTCTAATTAAAGTAGCTAATAAGTAAGCTTTTGAGTTACTAAAATACCATAAAAGTTGATTGAGTACAAATTCAACCCCTGTCATTAAAGTGTACCAGTAACCTTAAGTTCAATTTAGTAAATATTTATTGTGCTTTATGTAGAGGGACTAGTTATAGTGCCCTGGAGGATTTAAAGATTAATAAGTGAAATATTCCATTTTTAGATTACAAGTGGTGAAAGTTAAATGAAGAATTAAGATTAATATATTATGTATTTTAAAATCAGAGTTTATAGCATGACTAAGTAAATTCACCTTTATATGGCTTGAAAATAAGGAATGTAAATTGTAACTTTACAAGAACAAAAATTTCACATACAAATTCTTAATCATACAATTTTTATCAGGTATATTTTGAGAATACTGCTTTAATATCCGTTCTTCTTTTTGTAATTGAATTTTCCATTTGAAATTTATAATACCTTTGCAAAAGATCATGAAATCATGTAATAAATAGTTGTTTTGTATTAATCAGCATTTTGTTACACTTTTCTTACCTATTACAAAAATTAAATTTTTTTTTGAAATTTTAGAAAGATTAAAAACTCCAAGATCATCAAAAAGCCTTTCAGAGGTGAAAGGTTAAATTTTTAAATACCTGTGTGTGATATGTAATTACATTTTAATAAATAAATTTATTAATGCATTTAATTTAAAATATTGAGCCATTAATGTTTTGATATTGTGCTGATATTTATCATTCAGATAAATATTCTAATTTTTGTTTTCTGTATCAAGCCATGACAACACTTCTAAAAATTTTACACTTTATTTTAGGCACACCCAAATTTGTAAATAGAATAAAAGGCTAGAGATTAGACTTGAGATAAAGATATTTATTTTCTTATATGCTTACATAATTCTTTAATTTATTTCATTTCCAAATCTTAGATTCTCAAGTTGCTAGTGGTATTGTGTAGAGAAAGTGATGGAGTCATTTTCATTATTTTTACTGCTACCTTTCTTAATAGAGAATCTGAATGATAAAAGCAGTTGGGGAGTGGATGTTGGGTTTGTTTTTGTTACTTATAAGAAGTATACGACAGATAAGATGATGTAACATAGGGTATGTAGTGGAATAGACGGTACATATTCCTTGCATTCCCTCTTTTTTTGTTGTCTCATCTTTAACTAAAAATAAAATAAACTTAAACTTTTAAAAATATTTTTTGGAAGAGCATAATATAAGGTAGAAACTTGATTCTTTTTTCTTTTAAATGAAGCAAAGAAAAAAGCTGAAAAGAATATTGTTGAGAAGGTTATGAACATAAGACAACTTTATTCTTCTAAAATAAAAAAAAAGCCCAAAACAAAAAACCTAAATTCTAGGCCTTATTAACATTTTGTTTATCTACATTCTTCAAAAAACTATGTAACTTATTCATGTTTTAGCTGAACAGTCCTTATGTAACTTGAGTTTCAGAGCAGAATGAGAGTATATTTGGATATTTTATTGAAGACAGATAGTGTATATTAAGAATATTCCAAACTATTGGTATAGTTTAGCAAGCACACTTGGTAGTGGCAGGAGTTAAACATCAGTATAGCTTTGCACAAATTTGTAGACTTTCTTAAAATGTGATTTTTTTTTTTTTTTAAGCTCATCAGCTATCATTAGTGTTAGTGTATTTTATGTGTGGCCCAAGACAGTTCTTCCAAGGTGGCCCAGGGAAGCCAAAGATTTGGATACCCCTAACTAAATGTTAGAAGCCAGATAAATTATTCCTAGAAATAACTTGAAAATGTGTGCAAACTGTCTGAAGTTGAAGGCTTTTATAACACTTCCATTCCCTGAAAGAGATAGGCAAGTTTAGAAGTTTATGTAACCATAAATGTTCCTAAATTTACAAAGTTGTGTTTTAGCCATTTTTTTTTTCATTTAATTTGTCACAGTATGACCAAGTTTTAACAACAAATTTAAATGAATATTAAATTAATTTGCAAAGATTAAAAGAGACTTTCAAATTCTTAGTACTGGGCCATTTGATTATTAGAAAATAAATAAAAGGTGTTTGGAGTGGGATTTGTAGATTAGATTCCACATTAGTAGCTTTCCTGGCTTTTGCTTTATCTTTACTGCTTTCTTTCTTTTTTCTGTATCTATTGTTAGCTATGTCTGAATCTCTCCACGTCTTTCTTTCTGTTAACGTTATTCAAACCGCTATTCTGGTTGCCTCTTGGCTGATTCTGATTTTTAACTTAAGGGTACAGTATGTCTCTTGCTAAAAAGCAGTTTTATTGAATTTGATTTTTGCTTTATTTTTGTTGTTTTATGGGTAAATTCCAAATAACAATTTTATTTATTTAATTAAATTTTTTCTTATTTTTATAATTGTTAACCTTTTTTTACTTGAGATTTTTAAAAAATGTTCCAGTGTCCACTAATCCAGAACAATAAGTTTCTCCTTGCAACATTCCAAATGAGCAGAGGCTGCCAATCTACCACTCAGAATTTTTGCACATGTGTACTTCTGATATTAACATAATCTCACTGTGACCTCTATTTTAGTTTTGGACAATTGTAGCTGCATGTATCTAGGAAAGGGAGAAAGAAAAGCTCAAAGTAGGTATATCATATCATGTTCTCTTGTGAATCAAGATTTCAAGATATCGATATCTCTCTGTCTCTGTCTCTCATTCTCTCTTTCCCTCTTTCCTTTTCTCCCTCCTTCCCTCCCTCCCTCCCTCCCTCCCTCCCTTCCTCCCTTCCTTCCTTCCTTCTATCTCATTACCTATCATCATCTAACAAGATGTCATATCAGCACTCTGTTAAAAGGATTCTTTGATGCTTCCAGTCTTTGTTTCAGCCTCTCTCGGTAAGGAATTACCTTCAATCTTCTGATTATAAACTTTAGTTATTGCTAATTTCTTTCATTTTTCTGGGGTTCTTTGAATTCGGTCTCTCTCTCATCTTTGTCTTGGTATCAAAGATGTATCTTTAAATTTGTTGCCATAAATATGAGTTGTCTCTGTAGCTTGTCATTATATTTGGCGAATTACTTTTATGTAGTAATTCTTTGACATGCTCCATGAGTTGATATCACAAAGGTATTCGAGACTTGATAGTTATAAGGGAAAGTATTTAAAATGCATTAATGTAAACACACAGGTGAAGACATTTTGATTAGCAAATATTTGACTACTTATTTTGTTTATGAGCATAAAATACAGGGACCACAATGAAGAGTAAGTCACAGAGTAAGTCACGGTACTTGTTTTTAGCAAGGTTGTAGTTAAATTGGGGAGATATACCTGAAAATAATGAAAATAATACTGATAAGTAGTTTTAAATGATAGCATGCATCTGCAAAATAATAATTGTTATGTCTAAAAATGTAGCAATCATTTCAGGTGGATGGTCACAGGTTTTGTTGAGGAAGAATTGAAACTGCTTTGAAAGATAAATAGAACTTAATCAGTAAGAAAGATAATTAATTTTATAAATAAGAAGAGTATTATAAATAACCAAGTGAGAAATGTTAAAGGCATCTTCATAGAACAATTTAGAAAATTTAGAATAGATGTGGAAAAATGAAAAGTGTTAAGTTGAGGTGGATTGTTTGTTGATGGCCTCAAATTATGTTATGAGTATGCAGAATAGTAACATAGTGGGATTATGATAAGTTACTTTATATTCTAGAAACAAAGAGAAAAGTTTGAATGCCAATGGTAGTATTTCCGGTATGAAATTGTCTAAATGAGAAGAGAAATACTTCCATTAATGAAATCATAAAGAAAAATAATAGGGGTGGGTAGTAGAAAATTTATGCAAGAAAAAAAATATGTAGAACTTTGTATTTTATGACTTAATACAAGGATTAGAACTGGAAAGTGACAGAAGACTTTATGTGTTAAGAGTATTGAGCCTAGGTGATTTTGATAACAATGATATTAATGGAAATATGAAAGATGTGAAGGAAAACTGAATTGTTTTAGTTCATTTTTATGTTTATTGTCACATAGTATTGGAATATTTATGTGGAAATGACCAGCTAGCACTTGAAGATAGATTACTTAGAACGGCTAGCAATTAAAGAGAGAGAAGTATTCAAGTCTTCTGTGTAGAATTGTATTTGCCTCCTGATGGAGATAGAAAAGTCTGTGTAGAGGATTTAACACTAACCTTTTAGAAATAGTCATATTGAGCAAGAAAGGGAAGAGATCCCAGTCTCTAAGTAGTACGTAAGATACCATCTTATAGAGGACAAAGAAAGAATAGATTTCAAGGTGGATTTGGTTAAGAATATTGCTGCCCTCTGGAAAAGCAGAATATGGCAAACAAAAAAATGCTGTTAAATTTGAAAATGAGTTACTTATTTTGGTAATATATTTTTCTTTTGATGAAAATTAAAGCTGATTCTTCAATATCATTTTTCTATATCTACTGGTTTTATTAAGCCAATCACAGCAGTTTCCTTTTTATATAAATTTATCTTGACACCACTTGTTTTAAATAGCTATCTTTAATTCATATGTAATAATGTTACCATAAAGAATTTTCAGTATTAAAGCAAACATTCATTTAGTAGTGATTTTTAAAAGTAATTTGATGTTACCTGTACTATAGGAGTATGCATAGCTTCCCTTAAGATACATTCTTTGTTTGCACTGTAACTATTTTAATGGTTAGAAGGTGGCCAAAGTATATTTTAATCATACATATGACAGTGTCTGTCTTCAGGATCCAGTGTACATTCTTAATTAAGTTTATTTTTCCTCAGATTGAAGAAGTTCTTCCTTATATATGAAGAACCTCTGCATACATATGTAAGGAAGAACTCTCTGAGTTTATCACATAAAATTATTAGGATATTTAAAATTATTTATAAATTTAAATTGTGGAGTATTTTCTAGGTAAGATGTTCCCTTCTAATAAATGGAATATTAATAAAAAAATGAATATGGCAAAAAAATGACACTGGTCATATACTTGGAATAATTTCATAAGAGGAAGATTCTGCTTAAGATAGCCCATAGTTTTAACCTTCCTGATTTGTGTTGTGTTCCTCTTCTAGATACTTTTCTATATACTTAATTCTTACATTCAGCTATATGTATATTTCTCATGATTGATATAATTTAGACCCTATAATTTTTTAATCTACATTCTCATGCTTTTAGCATACTTCATTTCCCGATTTTTCTATTTCTTCTAAAAAGTCTTCCTGAATATCAGATGTTAGGATTTTAAAACTGAGTAGAACTCCAGTGATCATTTAAATCATCATTTCACAGAGAGATTAGGTGATATGCCCATTATTAGAGGAAAGGTCTTTTTGGTGTTATGCCTCATTCCCCTGTCTCCTCTAATTATTCATCTTTCCACTTCACAAAAATTATATTAGAAGTTGTGGATAGTATTCTTCCTTGAAAAAGTTACTAATATTCTTCATTAAATATGACAATTCTGTCATCAAAGGTCTTAACTCATAACTTTTTATATCAAGTTAATTGTTTTCAAATTCACTATAACTTCTAATAAACTAAAAACATTATACTACTCATTTCTTGGAAATAGTTCAAGAATTCTTTAGTTAGTATGAGAATTTTCCTTCAAAGGAGTCATAATTTTAACTTCTCTGGTCCCTTCATCTTTTGCCTTAAAGAAAACATATAATATTCTATTTTCTATTTTCTTTTAAACTCCTATTCTTGATATTTTTGCAAAATACTATCTAATGGACTTTCAGCTTTTCTTATTGTGTTTTAATGTTATATGAGGTTTATTATGTGGTGTTGAACATGTCTCAACTCATGTTTAGCAAGCATATTGATTTTGTTAGAGGAATAGTTCATCTAAAATTCACTAATTTGAAAATTTCTCATTTCTGTTTTTTTAATTTACTACAGCTGCAATGACACCAGCATTTGTTCTGTATAATATTAAATTTTATTTTGACTTACTCTCTTTAAGCAGTACATTTAGTTTTATAATAGGCCCATATAATTTTAATATGGTTAGAGAGTATATTTTTTCCTTTTGGTTTTTGAATATAAGCCTATTGCTTTCTAGTTACATATACATATCCAAATAATGCCTTCTTTTTAAAATTTTTTTCTTTGAGAATTCATATAAATAACTTTGATTCTGGTTTAAGAAAGTGAAATTATTTTCAGAGAGAAATATTTAACTTTTTTTGGTAGTCTTAGCTAACAGTATAAACCATAAAAACAGCTAGGGTATACTTAGTTATATAGGGGAAGTAAACTGTTTTCCTACTTTGAATCAAATGAAAAGCCTTGTCTGCATTTTGTAGTTATGGGTATTGTTTATCTGAGGAGTCATTACTAAAGATAAATGGTGGCATTTTAATTAATTAGGTCATAGGCACCTTTTCTAATTGGTTTATGAGTGAAGCAGATTCTTTTAGTGCCTTCTTTAGTCAATAAGGTTGATCCAAATACATTTTAATGTATTTTTTCTGTTTTTTGATATTATTGAACTACACTTTCATTTTCTCCATATGAAAGTCACTTGAGTTATGCAGATGACTTACACCAAGAAAATTGGTAACATCCTGCCATATTCACAATGGCATGTGTTACATAGTAAACATAGTGATCTTCTATAGGATTGTTATTTTTTCTTTGCTTTTTTAGAGCTTTGTAAGTTCCTTGTTTCCCAGGTATTCTTTTAGAGATACACTAACTATTCATGTGGCAATATTAGTAGAGAACCTGGGTATAGGGGTTGATTAATCCTTATATCCTACCTGCCTCCACAAAAAAAGAAAAGAAGAAAAATGTAGAGCAAGATAGTCCAAACATCACATGAAGGATACAGTGCTTAAGAACATCTATCAAATATCTTTTGTCATTGTTGAGTCAGACTTCTTTCAAATCCCTTCCATAGTTCTACTGTATCCTTAGAATTATAGTTAGACTTATAATAATAATATAGTTCTGGAAGCATTTATTATGTTAGAGTACATTTGTAAAGTAGTTTTTTTTGTTTTGTCTTTTGTGAAAGTTAGTAAACTGAGAATAAATAAGACATCTAACAACACAAGGCCAAGGCAATTTCACTTCTTTATATTGAACTTTGATGTAAAAATCTATTTAGAGGTAAACTTTGACGTGATTACTTATAGCAGTTCATGTTAATTTTTATTTGGAAAACAGAAAAATAGAGATTTGAATTCTGACATTTTTACTTGTAGTCTTTTGTTTTTGGCAAATACTAAACTATACACTTACCAGTCAGTGCCCTTATGTTAATCTGGATAAATAGTCCTATTCTGTCTCATTTTTGAAAAGTTTTAATGTATACGTGAAATCAGTTCGCTTCCTCCTCTGTCTTATTAACAACTTTCTTCACAACTAGATAATGATCCTGTTTCACTTAGGATTCATTTTCTTGCTTTTAGGATAAAAAAGCAAGACAGTAGATAAGTTCACCAGTTTCCTTGCATATGATGAAATTTTAAGGGAAGTTACTCTTCCTTTCCATTATTGTCGCTATCCAAAACAACATTAATAAACACCAGTAAGCTCATTCTTTCTTTTCAACAAGCTAAGGGGAAAACTAGTTTTCTTTTTGAGGCAATCCCATTTGTGGTATCTAAACTTATTAGGGAGAGCCTTTTTTAAAGTGATGTATCCTTTTTTGACCTATATGTAAACTTCCCTTGAGAAATAAACCATTCTTCTAAATTTTAATTTTACGTCGGTATTCGGTGAATTATACATTCATCCCTGTGCCATGTTTTTAACACTAAAGAAAGAAAATTATTACTCTCCTTTCTAAGCTTTTCCTAGGATATTGGGATACTACTGATAAAATTCAGTTTGTTCTAGATCAGTGGATACGGAACAGAGAGGAGGTATTTCTTACCTGATAATGTGTGTGCGTTCCGATTCTGCTAATCCAGAAATCCAATCACATTTGTTGAAAATCATCCTTAGTTATTATTGTTAGGGAGTCAACTCCCTATTTTAATTTTTTCTGAAATTCAGCCCCTAGATGTGCTTGAGATAGGGTAGAATTTTTACCTCTTTCAGAACACTGCTAAAGAAGTTTTCAACTGGAACGTAGTCTGAAGAAACACAGAGCAAAAAAACTCAGAGTGGTGATTGGCCACCTCTGTTTGATTGACAGGTTGCAGGGAGAAACCCATTCGTTCTGGATTAATGGAACTGGAAAACAGAAAACAATTATCAGGTAAAAAAAAACACCTTTTTTTTTAACCTTTGAAATTCACCATTTAAAGGATGAGTCAGACCATCAAGGGAACTTATTACCAAAAGGAAAAAAAATTATTGTCTTGGCAGCGTGTGATCTCTGGCTACTACTTCTAAGAGTTACAAAAGAAAAATCACGACAATTAATACACATTGTGAGCCTTTGCTGAAAGGGCTTGATTAGATGCAGATAAAATGGAATGTAAGGCGCAATTACATTTAACTCTGGGTTAAAGACATGAAGCAGAATTCTATGGGTGGGGGAGATTGGTGTTATATTTCCTGAATTGTGTCTGGTCTGTGGATAAATAGAACAGTTTGTTTTTTAAGGCTATTAATGTAGCACTTTTCATGGATATTCACAAATTTTGTTAATATACTGTGTTTGTTATACTTGCTCACTTCAATAGGATGTATACTTATATAGTACCATAAAATTCTAGTAACAATAGTGACCAGTTATTTATATTTTATGCCAGTTTTCTGATTACTGGTTAAATTCATTTCAGATTGAAGGCCAAGGACATGGTGCAGTATTTGACTGCAAATGCTCTCCTGATGGTCAGCATTTTGCATGCACAGACTCTCATGGACATCTTTTAATTTTTGGCTTTGGATCCAGTAGCAAATATGACAAGGTAGAGTATGATGACTGTATCTTTGCCTTATTTTCTTTCTTTTTTTTGTTTTAATTCATGAATGTTTGGGGGAAAGAGAATAGCAGGGTGGGTAGGTGGGTGAGAATCATTTATGCTTTCATCTTATATGAAGAATATTTCAGCATACAGAGGAATTACTTTTTAAATAGGCTGGAGACATGTTTTACAGAGGAGGGTGAAGAAAATAGTTTTTAAATTTCTTTTTAGTAATAGACATTAGTAATTAGATCTTATTTAATAAATAAATATATCTTAAGTAGCTTGCTAGAGCAATCTAGATTGCAATTGTTAGGTTGGAGCATATAACCTGAAAATGGGAGATGTTATCCATAAAGGGACTTCGAAATTTTGTAAAATATTTTATTTATATGGATAATATGCATTTATCTGGAGTGCAAATCTGTGGCTTCCATATGGTTCTCAAAAATGTTTAGCATACTTATGATAGCTAATGTTTTTAAATATTAAAGACTATCTGAGAATAGTGACTAAAAGACTTCAGTTGCTATTTGCAGCAGAGTGGTATAAAAGGTTATTGTAGAAATTGAACAGTTCATAGTTTAATGTAGGAAAATTCCAAATTAATCAGTAAAGTTTTGAAATTAACAGATGTGTCAAGCAAGAAGTTCATATTTCAAAAATTTTAGAAACAGTACTTATTAACTCTTAGAAAGCATGCCGTGTTAATTTTTTATGTTAATGTGTAAACCATGCTTACTCTATGCTTAAGGATTTTTTAAAAGTATATAAGTGATACCATTAAAGAGCTTAATTCAGAGAATGAATTCATTGAATGATTTCCCTTTGCAAAATCCTAAAACAAATATGATCATATTTAGTAATTTAAAAAGCAAGATAAAGCATGGTAGATTTATAAAAGTAATAGTACTGCTGAATGATTTAGGCCTAGATTTGATTTTAACATGTAATTTGAAATGATATAACCTGTTTTTTAGTGTTAGTTTTTATGTGTACAATCTCTTTGTTCCAGAGAAAATCCAAAGCAACTACTTTTCTGATCATAAAATTTAGTGTAGAAAGTATACAATTAATTCAAGAAAAGAATATTCTTTTATATTGTTGTTTAATGTCATGATTTATGTTAAAATGTTTGCCTTTGTTAGAAATTTATAGTGATAAATTTTTATTTTTCCAATCTTTTATGGACCTTTCTTTTTATAGATAGCAGATCAGATGTTCTTTCATAGTGATTACCGGCCCCTTATTCGTGATGCCAACAATTTTGTATTAGATGAACAGACTCAGCAAGCACCTCATCTCATGCCTCCCCCTTTTTTGGTTGATGTTGATGGCAACCCTCATCCGTCAAGATATCAGAGATTAGTTCCTGGTCGTGAAAATTGTAGGGAGGAGCAACTCATCCCTCAAATGGGAGTAACTTCCTCAGGTAAATGCTCATTTTCCTAGACAACCAAATATTAAATTTTCCTATTGAAATCTTATAAAATTGCTAATTGGGTGACACTTTGTTTTTAATTGTTTTGAACAAATGAGAAGTAAAATGGTATTTTAAGTACTTCTCTAAATTTCTTGGAATAATGCTTAAGTATTATAAGACATTCAAGGAATATTGAAAATTTAAAGCAATACTTTGTTCTATATTTATTTATAACCTCTGGGAACTAATAGGCTAAGTCCCTGTATTTTGTTTGAAATGACTCTGTTTATTTCTTCATTCAGCAACATATATTGAGAATATCATCCATCCCTGATACCTGCTAAGCTATAGTATTAAGTAGTGAATCAAACAGATAGGATCTTTGCTTTCATGTAGTAGGTAGATGAATAGATGCAGTTATAAACAGATACATGTTTAAAAATTATGATAAATGTTAAGGTGAATAATAGTGTAATGTAAGAGCAAGACTAAGACTTGATAACTATTCACATTAAAGGTTTTAAGAAGTGATCAACTTTTTTTTTGTGATCAACTTTTAAAAGTTTATAAAAATGTTGAGAGCTATATTAGTGAAGTAATAGAGGGTAAATGTCAGATTAGTTAAGGAATTGAATGGGAATTGAAATGGAGACAAGGTCTATAGACACCTTTGTCCCCTCTTTTGACAAGAAGCGTGGCACTTGATTTATTGAGTGAAAATAATGCACTCTGTAAAGAAGATTAAGCCAGTTTTGTAATTATGAATCTTTCTCCTGTATTTTAAATTATGTTTACGAAAATATTTTAAGTTCTGGACTCTAGCATAATGGACAAGTACATTTAAAGAACACATGGGATATAATATATATCAAGTAACTTTTAAATAGTGAATTTAGATTCTATAAGCAGAAAGTACAACCAATTTTATTGCATTATAGAGAACCCACTTCTTATTTTTCTTAAAGGGTTGGGCATGAAATTGCCATGAAGATGAACATATTGCATAGGAAGGGCTGCTCTTGGAACTAGACATTACTTACTCATTTAGGATGGAGAGTGAGGAGAAGCATTAAAGGAATAGTCCCTGCTACTACTTGTAGAGAGTAGTACAGTCCAGCAGACCTGAGTATCTGGAGTATGTGAAACTAAAGTGTCTCAATACATGGACACAGCGTGAACTCAAAGAATCTAAGAACAGGTAGTATTAAAGAAGTCTAGGCAGGCATTCAGATTAGAGAAGTCTCAGTTATTAGAGAAGTCTTGGTCATAGGACTGAAATTAAGATAAATGTCTTCAGTCTCTTGGAGAGGGAACTAGCATGGATCAGATCTTGCCCAGGTCTCAAAATGAGGTACTTAGGCTGGGATTTTAGGCACAGGGAAATAAGGAAAGGACTCCTTAAAATACTAGTTCTACTTAATTATCATGAATGTTAAATTTTTCTCCATTTAACAATTTATAAAGGGCTTTCATAAATAATAACTCATTTAGTTCTTTATTTATGGTACCTCAATCCTAAAAGTTTAGAAAATGAAAATTTTGCAAGTTAAAGTATATGGAATCACAGGGACTCAAACCCAGCTCTGACTTGCAGGTCATTATTCTTTCTTCCGTACTAACCTGTCTTTAGATTAAAAAGTGGACTTAATCTTGCAAATGAAATAGACATTGGTTATGTACTGGGCCACAAGAGAATTCATAGCAATAATTATGGCTTTAAAGTGAGTCAGAATTTTTAAGTGTTGAATTCAGTTAAACATAATTTCTTTCATTAAGACTTAACTACAAAAATAGAACAAAATACTGTTTTGAAAAACCTCAGCATCTTTTCTAACTATACTTCTATTTGCAAACCTAGTTCCATAATAAAATTTATTCTGGAAAATCCCTAAAGTTAGGTTACAATAGATGATGACTATTATAATAAAGTTACTTAAATACAGTTTTGTTATATTTACACTTTAAATGTGTTTCCTCAGTTGTAAACTTGAGCTATATCAAATTACTTGTCATTCTTCAAACATGAGATGTTTTGCTGATAGCATACCAGTGAAAAAGCATCCACAGGCATTTTAACTTTTACCATGTTATAGCTTTGTGATCTTAGACAAGTTAATTTTTTCCCATTGAATTTTAGTTTTCTCTTATAAAGTGAAATAATGTTACATGCTTAATACATGTAATTTCCCCTTTCTTTATACCTTCCTTACTACTACTTTTTCAATGAAGAGTATCTTCTCTTCCCTTCTTATTCTAAAAATCTGATCTCATTATATCTTTTCTTATATACCCTCACACCTCATATGATTGCTACCTTCTGTACTCATGGCAGTGCTTTCATATATCTCATAACACTTAGACATGTTTTATTCATTCAGAGGGATTAAATATATTATGCCTAGTATTGTATTAGATTTAGAAATAGATTATTAAGATAAATGAGATAATCTGTGCTTTTGAGGAACTAACTAGTGAGCTCCCTTTCTATATTAGGCTGAGTACTAAGACATATATATTGTTTGAGGAAATGAAAGAGAATAGCAGCTAATTTTTTCAGAGATAGTCTGGAAAGATTTCACAGAGGAAATAATGGAGATGCCATTTGAGTTGGTGCTTGAAGGAAAAATTAGTGTTTATCACATGTATACTTGAAGTTTTGTCATCAAAAACTCCAAAGCTTAAAAGTGTTTATCCTGTTAGGAGAGTAAAAGAGTCAAGTAGTCCTATAAGACTGATACAAGTGAGTTGATGCTGAAAAAGTAGGGTGGGTTCAAACACACCAAGTTCCTCACTACCTCAGTCTTGACACTGATGCCTAGCCTTCTATTTGGAGTGTTCTTATTGCTAGCTCTTCACATGGATCACTGATTCGTCTTTTTCTTTAAGTATTAGCTCAAATACTGCCTTCTCAAAGAGGGCTTCTTTGACTTATTTGACTCACCATAGGTAGGTCTCATCTCTTCCTTCCTTGTTTCTCTTTTTCACCATCATCATCTTTATTTTAACAGCATTTTTCAGTCTGTATTTATGTGTGGGTTTATTCTTTAATTTCTCCATTAGATTGTTCAGGTACCTGGATGTCTCGTATTCACTTCTGGATCCTCAGTTCCTTGGCATAAGTTTTTAACACATAGTAGACACTAAAGAATTTATTGAATAAATGAAGCAGTAAACATTTTTTGAGAAAGTGGGTAATCAGATTTGCCTTTTTAAAAGAAATTATAATATAAGATGAGTCCTGCTTTTACACTTATTAGGTATATGACTTTAAGTAGTTATTTTGGTTTCCTTATCTGTAAATTGGAGTTAATAATATGTACCTAATTGAGTTATTGGAAGGATTATATGAGTGCTTGAATCATGGTAAACACTTTAGTCAAAGTTAGATATAATCATCATTGTTATTTTTAATAAATTAAGATTGAGAGGGGCATGTTTTCATTTACTCCTATCATTTTACAGTTAATCATTTTAGGTCTTATATTCAAGCAAAATTTATGTTTAATTCTCTACTCAAAAGTGAGGTTAATGAGTAAAATGGTTTGGATAGTTGACTAAAGTACCCTTAGCATTTTGTGTGGTATTACATAGGACTGAACCAAGTTTTGAGTCAACAAGCAAATCAGGATATCAGTCCACTGGACAGCATGATTCAGAGACTGCAACAGGAGCAAGACCTGAGACGTTCTGGTGAAGCAGGTATCAGTAACACCAGCCGTTTAAGTAGAGGTAAGGTGTGATTCTTCTAAATGAAATGTTCAAAAAATTTAAACAGTCTAAACATCTAATAGAGAAGAGATTAAACAAATTATGGTATTATACATACATAAAATGAAATATTAGGCTGTCAAAATGATCATGTTTTTGAAGAATATTTAATGACCTAAAAAAATGTTCATATTATAAGGTTTCAAACTGTAGATAATGAGTTTTTAATACGTATATTCTTCCAAATTTCCTATAATTAACATGTAAAACTTTGAAAAACTTTAAAATTATTCAGTAATTTAAGAAATACAAAGCCACATTCTCTTGACATCTTACCACCCTTATTGTATGTTATTAAGCTTTAAAAGAAAAGTTAAAGCAAATTTATGAACCATAAATGTTTTGGGGTTTTTCTGTTTTTGCTTCTTACATAGTTTCTTTAAAAATACATAGTGAGTCACATTAGGTGATGAACTTATTATACATCAAGTTACAATGCACTGTAGAATTGTATGCCTGAAACCTATGTAATCCTTGCTAACAGATGTCACCCCAATAAATCTAACAATAAAAATGAATTTAAAAAAATACATAGTGAGTTTTTTGAAAGGAATTATTTCACATCTTTGGGGTTTAATAGTCAATTGTTACGATTCATTAACATATCTAATTAACTGAATAACAACTGTGTTTTGTGTTTATTAAACTTTGCCGGTACTTTAGTTCCTGATTTGGTAATTTATATTTGTCACAATATAAAGTTTCATGTGGAAAATAGCGTAGATTTTTTGCTGTTATATGATCATGGAGAAAAGTCTCCAAATAGAACTTACTATATTAATTTTTCACTTAGGCTCTGTAAGCTCTACCTCAGAGGTTCATTCACCACCAAATATAGGACTACGGCGTAGTGGACAAATTGAAGGAGTACGGCAAATGCACAGCAATGCACCAAGAAGTGAAATAGCCACAGAGCGGGATCTTGTAGCTTGGAGTCGAAGGGTGGTAGTACCTGAGCTTTCAGCTGGTGTAGCCAGGTAAAGGGAGTTGTGAATTTTTATGTACCACAGTTGTTTGTGTTCATTTTAAATTATAGTCTTAAAGGTACTTTTCCAGTTCTGTAATTTATTTTAAATTTGTCTGAAGAGCTAGTAGTTTAAACTATTCATGACTGGAGTAAATTTAAATTTCAACATATGTTTTCTACAGTGATTCATGTAAAGGATATGAGAAGGAGGATCTGTTAGGTGAATGGGGGAAAAATCATGACTTTGGATTGACCAAATAGATTTATTGAGTAGCATATTTAAATGTTAATTTGTCTTGTTTAATTATAGTTTAACACATTTCATAAAGTTTGTCATAATTAAGTTTTTATGGATTTTACTTATTCACACCTATCATTCAGAGGCAGAGTGAAAATTATTGGTAATACATTCTATTAATAGTTTTATATATTAAAATGATTTTTTATATTTAAAATATACATATATAAATTAAAAAGTATTGATTTGATATAATCTTATTCTTAAGTAACTATATATCTAGTTTCTTTGATTGTTTAGTAATAAAATATGCATGATTGTGGTCCATATGAACCCAGCTAATACTGACTACATACTGTAATACCATACTATAGTAAAAAATATGAAGATCAAAATGAATTTGACTTTAGGATTTTTTAGTTTTTAAACTCAAAAGATATTAGAAATTATATATAGACAGTCCCTGACTTAAGATAGTTTTAACTTTATGATGATGTGAAATTGATTTACATTCAGTAGAAACCATACTTGAAAGTTTGAATTTTGATCTTTTCTTGGGCTAGTGATATGTTGTACAATACTTGCGCATGTTGCTGACTAGGCAGCGGCAGTGAGCCACAGCTCCTCATCAAGCATGCAGTCAAAGGGTGCACAATCTATACTCTACAGTGTACTGTGTTGCGAACATTTTTTTGGATATTGTGTTCTGAACACATTTAATGTAGTCTAGGCTAAGTTGTGATGTTTGGTAGTTTAGGTGTATTAAATGCATTTTCAGATTACTGTATTTTCAATTTAGAGTGGGTTCATTGGGAACTAACCCCATCATAAATTGAGGACTATCTTTAATTAAGACAAATTTTAAAAAATCTGAATGTTCATCTTGACTATGCTTTTTGATTGGATAGTATTTCAAATTTGTGTTAGAATTTAGGATTAAATGTACATCTAAAGTTATAAATTTGAACAATAACTTCATATCTGATGACAGATATACCCAAATGTCCTTAATAAAAATTAACTCTCAGTATATTTTTAGTTGGATTCCTGTCCACTTTTTAATTCTAATATTAAGGTTTGGAGGGGTACAGTAAATAACACACATCTTTTTAATAGTAGTTCTGAAGTAATTGAAAACAAAAGAATGAGACAGATAGGAAATAAGAATATTATTTTTTATTACTGATAAAGCTGTGAAGAATGTGGCTTTTATCTGCATGAAAGTGTACTTCCTTACACTGAACTCTAAACACAAGTTATGCTAGGCTATAGTATTTCTCCCCTTGGAGAAGCAGCTGGTTTACTTCTTTAAAATGCAGAGCAGAATATATACATTGCTAAGCTGTTTTGTTTTTTTTTTTCCATAATTAGTTCACTCCTCTGGAGAAAAGGACTAGGAGGTGAAAAGAGGCCAGGAGTGGATTGCTAGTTGGTAGTGGAGATAACTGCACGTGGAAGTAAACATGAAGAATACTTGTTTCTTTCCAAATATCCTTTACCTTTTAATCTTTTTTATTGGGCTTAAGCATTGGGTCAAGCAAGGCTATGGCCATGACTTGAAAGGTATTTGACTTTCCTGGAACTTTGCCCCCAATACTCAGCACTCGTTCTTTGCAAATTTTTCTGGGCTATATCCCTTGGTGTAGGTAGTTTAAAATTTGCCCCTAGAATGCTCTTAAATGTTTCAGACTAGTACATTAATTAAAATTAAACTCAATTGGATAGCCAGCGAAGGATTAATATAATATATAAAGAACTCTCAACAGTGAATAATCCGCTCAGAAAATGGACAAAAGACGTGAACAGATACTATATCAAAGAAGATACACAGATGGGAAATAAGCATATAAAAAGATATTCAACATCATTAGTCTTTAGGGAAGTACAAATTAAAACTCCAATGAAATAATCTCTGTATTCCTATCAGAAAAGTTAAAATATAGTGACAGCACCAAAAGCTGGGGAGAGTGTGGAGAAATTGGATCATTCACGTATTGTTGGTGAGAATGTAAAAATGGTGTAGCCATTCTGGAAAATAATTTTGTACTCTTTTAAACACTTAAACATGCTGTTATTACCTACTGTAAATGTACTTTTGGGGATTTATCTCAAAAAATGAAAACTTATATTCACACAGAAACCTGTATCGTGATGTGTAGCAGTTTTGTTTATAATGGCCAAAACCTAGAAACAATCCATATGTTCTTCAGTGGGTGCATTATTAAACAAATTGGTATAGCCACAGCATGGAATACTACTTTGCTATAGTAAAAAAGAACAACCTTGTGGTACAACCATTTGAACAAATCTTGAGGGAATTAATCTGAGTGAGAAAGCAGTTATCAAAGGTTATATACTGTATTATTCCACTTACGGAGTTTTTTTTGTTTTTGTTTTTGTTTTTGTTTATTTTTTTAGTTTCAGATATATAAAACAACATAATCATTAGACGTTTATACCCCTTACAAAGTGATAACCACAAAAAGTCTACTACCCATCTGACATCGTACATAGCTATTATAATACCAATGATTATATTCCATATGCTGTCCTTTATATCCTGTGACTATATATGTATTTAAATTATGGTTGACATACAATATTATTTTGTATTTCAGATGTATAGCAAAATGGTTAGGCATTTATATAATCAAAGAAATGATCCCTCCTTTAAGTTCCATACCCATCTGACACCCTACATAATTTTTACAACATTATCGACTATATTCCCCATACTGTATTTCATATCCCCATGACTATTTTGTGACTACCAATCTGAATTTCCTAATCCTTTCACCTTTCTTACTCAACTTCCAACCACTTCCCTTCTAGCAACCGTCAGTTAGTTCTCTCTATCTATGAATCTGTTTTGATTTTGTTTGTTCATTTATTCTTTAGATTCCACATGTAAGTGAGATCATACAGTATTTGTCTTTCTCAGTCTTACTTCATTTGGCATAATATCTCCTAGGTCCATCTGTATTGTTGAAAATGGTAAGATTTCATTTTTTTATGACAGAGTAATATTCCATTGTATAAATGTATCACAATATCTTTATTCAGTCATTGATTGATGGGCACTTCGGTTGTTACAATATCTGGCTATTATGAATAGTGCTGCAGGAAACACAGGGCTGCATATAAATTAGTGTTTGGGATTTCTTTGGATAAATTTCAAAAAGATCCCACTCAGGAGTGAAATTGCTGAGTCATAAGGTAGGTCTGTTTTTAATTTTTTACTGAACCTCCATACTGTTTTCCATAGTGGTACACCAGTTTGCAGTTCCACCAACAGTGCACGAGGGTTCCCTTTTCTCCACATCCTCGCCACCACTTGTTTGTTAATTTTTTTATTATAGCCATTCTGATACGTGTGAGATAATACCTCATTTTGGTTTTAATTTGCATTTCTCTGATGATTAGTGACATTTAGCTTTTTGAAGATATATGTCTATTGGCCATCTGTGTGTCTTCTTTGAAGAAATGTCTATTCACTTCCTTTGCCCATGTTTTAATTGGATTGTTTATTTTTTTGGTGTTGAGTTCTGAGTTTTTAATGAAATTTGGATATTAACACCTTATTAGGTGTATTATTGGCAAATAATCTTCTCCCATTCAGTAACATGTCTTTCTGTTTTGTTGATGGTTTCCTTTACTGTGAAAAGACTTTTTAGTTTGATGTAGTTCCATTTGTTTATTTTTTATTTTGTTTCTTGTACTTGAGGAGATCTATCAGTAAAAATATTACTAAGGGTAATGCCTAAGAGTTGACTTTCTGTATTCTAGGAAGTTTATGGTTTCAGGTCTTATATTTAAGTCTTTAATCCATTTTAATTTTATTCTTATGTGTGGTTTAAAGAGATGGTTCAGCTTCATTTTTTTGCATGTATCTGTCCAGTTTTCCCAGCACCATTTACCAAATAGACTGTTTTTACCTTAATGTATAGTCTTGCTTCCTTTGCCATAGATTAAATGACCATAGAGGCATGGATTTATTTTTGGGTTCTCTATTTTTTTCCATTGATCTCTGTGTCTGTTTGTATGCTAATACTATGCTGTTTGGATTTCTATGGCTTTATAGTATAATTTGATATCAGGGAGTGTAATACTTCCCACTTTGTTCTTCTTTCTTGGGATTGCCATAGCTATTTGGGATCTTTCTGGTTCCACATAAATTATAGGATCGTTTGTTCTAGTTCTGTGAAAAATGCCATTGGTATTTTGATATGTATTGCTTTGAATCTATAAATTGCTTTGGATAGTATGGACATTTGAACTGTATTAATTTTTACTGTCCATGAGCATAGTATGTGTTTCCATTTATTTGTATCTTCTTTAATTTCTCTGTTCAGTGTCTTATAATTTCATGCCTAAGTATTTAATTTTTTGATGCAATTATAAATGGGATTGTTTTCTTAATTTCTCTTTTTGATAGTTTGTCATTGTTGTATAAAAATGCAACCCATTTCCGAATATTAATTTTGTATCCTGCTACTTTACTAAATTCATTTATCAGTTCTAGTAGTTTTGGGGTAGAATCTTTGGGGTTATCTATATATATATCATGTCATCTATATATAATGGCAGTTTTACTTCCTTTCCAATGTGGATGTCTTTTACCTCTTTTTCTTGTCTGATTGCTGTGGCTATGCCTTCTAATACTATGTTGAATAAAAGGGTGAACGTGGACGTCCTTTTCTTAAAAAAAAAAAATATATATATATATATATATACACACACACACACACATACGTATGTACATATATATATACATATATACATATATATATATATGTATATATATATATATATTTTTTTTTTTTTTTTTTTTTGGTATGTGGGTAGCTCCCTGGCTGGGAATCGAACCCAGGCCGCAGCGTTGACATAGCGCCAGCGCCGAAGCCTTAAGCCACTACACCACCAGGGAACTCCCGTGGACGTCCTTTTCTTGTTCCTAAGCTTAAGGAAGCTTTTAGCTTTCCCCCTTTAGTATATTAGCTGTGGGTTTGTCATTCATGGCCTTTATTATGTTGCGATAATGTTCCCTCTATTTCCATTTTGCTGAGATTTTTATAGTAAATAGATGCTGGATTTTGTCAAGTGCTTTTTTTGCATCTATTTATATGACCATATGATACTTATTTTTCATTTTATGTGGTCGTCACATTATTTGATTGTGGATATTGAATCAACCTTGCATACCAAGAAGGAATTTCACTTGATTGTGCTGTGTAATATTTTTAATGTATTGCTGAATTTGGTTTGCTAATATTTTGCTGAGGATTTTTGCATCTATGTTAGGAATATCGGCCTATAATTTTATTTTTTTATAATGTCTTTGTCTGGTTTTGGAATCAGAGGATGGCAGCCTCGTAAAATGAACTTGAGAGCCTTCCTTCCTCTGAATTTTTTGGAATAGTTTGAGAAGAATAGATTTAAGTTCTTTTTTGAATGTTTGGTGAGGTTCATCTGTGAAGCCTTCTGGTCCAGGACTTTTGTTTGTTGGGAGTTGTTGATTACTGATTCAATGTCATTGGTAGTAATTGGTTTGTTCAGATTTTCTGTTTCTTCTTGATTCAGCCTTATAAGATTTTTTATACATTTCTTCCAGATTGTCTAACTTGTTGGCATGTAGTTGGTCATAGCACAGTAGACTTTCTGTTAATCGACAGATGCTGGATCAATCAATGTAAGTAGATGCTCCCTTAAGTAGAACTCAAGCAACCAGCACTCCTAAGCTACCAGCAGAATCTTAAGGAACCAGCACAAAATTTCTTGCTGGTTGCTTGAATTTCAGTTAATGGAGTGTCTACTGTATTGTCTTAAATTTCTTTTTTTTATTTCTATGTTCTGTGGTGCCAATTGTCACTTCTCTTGCATTTGTGATTTTATTTGTTTGGGTCTACTCTCTTTTTTTCTTGGTGAGTCTGGTTAAAGGTTTGTCAGTTTCATTAATCTTTTCAAAAAAGCAGCTCTTGGTTTCATTGATCTTTTGTATTGTTTTTTAGTCTCTATTTTGTTTATTTCCACTTTGATCATTGTTGTTCTTTTCCTCATACTCACTTATGGCTTTGCTGTTCTTTTTCCAGTTTCCTTGGGTATGAAGATAGACTGTTTATTTGAGATTTTTCTTGTTTCTTTACATAGGCCTGTTATTGCTCTGAATTTCTCTCTTATGATTGCTTTTGCCATGTCCCTTAGATTATTGGGTCATTGTATTTTCATTTTCATTTGTGTCAATGTATCTTTTGATTTCTTCTTTGATCTTGTTATTGACCCATTTATTATTTAATAGTATGTTATTTAGTTTTTCCACCTAGAACTGTTCTTCAAATGATAAAAGTATGGAGAACTTACAATGAATGCTAGATGTTGAGGGGAGAAAGGACTGAGGAGGAGAGAAAGATGGGTATGATAATTAAAATGGTACTACAAGGAATTTTTGTGATGATGGAAATGTTCTTTATCTTGACTGGGGTGATGCATACATAAACCTACAGATGTTATACACTTAGATAGAACTAAATACACACACACACACGAGTAGAAGTAAAACTGGGTACTTCTGAGTATTGGTGGGTTTTCAGTGTCAATAGTTTTACAAGATACTACTATTGGGGGAAATGGATATAAGGGATCTCTGTATTGTTTCTTAAAATTGTCTGTGACTCTACAATTATTGCAATAAAAAGTTTAAAAAGCAAATTGATAAGAACAAACAAAAATTAAATCAAGGACATTCTTTTCATAAGTTTTAAATTAATTCATTTTCATTCAGAATTATGACTAGCTGCAATAAAGATTTTGCAATTAAGTAAAATGACATGAATTATGTTGTAGTAATGAAATAACCTTAGAACTGTTCCAAATTGAAATATTAACTCCCAACTGTAAAATCACCAGGGAAAATTATAGTTCAAAAAGGAAATAAAAAACTTTCCAATTCAAAAACTTGAAAATTGTAAGGAATTAAAGTAAAAAATAAAATTCTCTTTATCCTTGGAGTTTGGGATTCCTGAAATAACAGTTCACAGTTAATGTTCCTTTACTTTTTCTGTTGCTTATTTTCAGTTTGATTCCTAGCTCTAGTTGAAGTTTTTCAGTAGCTGAAGCCTGACCTGCCTTTCATTGGAGAGAATGTAGTTAGTTCTCTCAGGGCTTTAGAAGTTATACAGTAGACTCTCGGTTAACTGGAACTTAATCAACTGGCAAAAAATTTTGCCATGGAGTTCCCTGGTGGTGTAGTGGCTTAAAGGCTTTGTCGCTGGTGCTGTCAGCGCTGCTGCCTAGGTTCGATTCCTGGCCAGGGAACTATCACATTAAAAAATAAAAAAAAAAAAAAGACCCCAAAGGTGGGTCTTCATAAAAAAATAAAAAAATTTTGCCAGTTGCTTGATTTATGGTTAACAGAGAGTCTACTTAAATTTATCCAGCATCTACCAATCACTATGGGTTCCATTTAACTGAATATCTACTGTATTAGTTTTTAACCTGAAGGTTCTGTTTTGTCTCTCTGTTTTTCGGGTTTTTGTTGTTGTTGTTGTTATTTTAACAATTCCAACTGTTTACATGGCACACAAAATTGTCATAGCATAAGCTGTACACTGACATAATTTTTTAAAAATAAATCTGATTTCTAGCCCTTGGAGCAGTTACTTTGGGAATAACCGTGTTCCTTAGAACCTATTAATAATACTTGATTTACCAAAGGCCGTAGCAGAAATGGTAGGATCAAGGTGAAGTAGTCAGAGTCTCCTTTTCTAGTGTTCAGTCATTTAATACCAAATATGCAGAACACATAATCTATGAATTTAGATTCAGAAATCTTTATCACGTTTCCATCTGAACAGAAAGCGTCAGGAGTGACATATTCTCTCTGACACCTGACATTCCTTTGGGTGAGAAATCAGTTGTAAAAATTCTAGGTTAATGTGTGGATTTTAATTCCTTTTCAGTAGGCAGGAAGAATGGAGGACTGCAAAGGGAGAAGAAGAAATAAAGACTTACAGGTCAGAAGAGAAAAGAAAACACTTCACGACTCCAAAAGATAATAAAATACCCACTGTCTCAAAGGTAAATAGATATGTAATACTTACATATGTAATATGTAAATAGATATGCAGTATTTAGATATGTAATATTTGCTTCATAAGTACAGTGACCATTCTAAGACCCTTTTGTAATTAAAAATGTTAATATTGAAAATAGGATATTGAATTAATGAGGTAAAATTAATATCATTAATTTTTATTATCTCTTTGTATTATCTATTGTTTACCATTAAAAATTTTTTATTTTACATTTTCTGCCTTCTAGCATACCTTTTCTCCAAGTGCCAATTTTTATACACCCATTAAATCTGATAAATTTCATCACAAGTCTATGTAAGATCTATTTTTAGTTCTATTGGTTCATACTCTAAAACAGTTATTTTGTTTGTTTTTTGTTTTGTATATGTATTAATATATGCTTTTTGCTGTTTTGTACCTATTATAGTAGATAAAATAATCTATGCTTCTATAAATAATCTTATTTTCTATTTTAAAAAAGGTAAATTGTCTCTGGTAGTTTTTGTTGTTGATTTCTCTGTCATTAATCCTACTCTGGAGAAACATTTGGATCCAGTGATTTTCAATTGGCCATGCCATAATCTGGGAGAGATACATTCTTACTTCCTTAAGTGTCAAAGAGTCATATTTATTTGTTCTTATTTTTTTTTAAACCCATAAAAGTTTGAAAGCTTTAGAGCCTTAGAATCTGTAATTGAGGAATACTATATGGAACAAAGCTGTTTTCTTGACCTGGCTTTGTGCTCCTTCCTCTTTTTATTTGCATTTCTTAAACTGCATTTCTTAAACCTTCTAAATTAGTCTGCTTTTGTAGAACTCTCTTTTCTGTTTTGTGACTCTTAAAAAGGCTCAAGTCATTTTTTGCTATTTTACTCTTTACTAAGGATATCAGTAGTACCCCACACAGAATTCCTATTAGTATAATCTGAAGTAATCATTTTGGTTTTTTAAAATTTCTTTGGTTAGTTGGTTTTTTTATGGTGGCTGGAAAGCAGACCTTCTTTTGTGCCCTTTGGTCAGAATTCAAGGATATGGGGACATAAACTCAAGTAATGATTGTGAGTTGTATTGCTATCACTTTTATGGATAGAGTATAGTATTGTCTATTAAAATTAAAAGGATGCACTTATCTTTTAATCCAATGGTGGTACTTTAGAGTACCACTTTACAAAAAAGTGCTATATGTGTGTGCATATGTGTACATGCAGATATTTAATATCTCTGGTGGCAAAAACTGGAATAACTTTAGTGTCCATTAGTGGAAGAAAGGTAGGATGTCATGACATCTGTATACCCATGGGATATTTTACAACATATTTAAAGTGAGTTAGAGCTCTCTCCATTATCTTGGAGAAATATTCATAATATACTATTAAGTGAAAAAAGTAAGTACGATAGTAATGTTTATAATGACCTCATTTTTTGGTTTTCAAATTTTATGAGAATGTAGAAAGGTTTGAAAGCACGGCTACTAGGCAACTAATATTGATAATCACAGATGTACAAATTATGAGATGTCATCTTTTATTTATAGTTGCAATGTATTTTTCTTCCAGTAATAGAGGGTACTTGCTGTGCAGGTGGAAAGTATAAATTAATACAAAAAAAGCATTTAGAAAGTAGTTACAAAGTTCATTTTTGGCAGTAGGTTTGGTCCCCAAAAGTACAGTGGCTTAACCAAGGTGGAAATATATTTCTGATGTAAAAGCCTTAGTAGGTGGTCCAGGCCTGGTATTATGTCCTCAGTGTTGAGAAGTGAAGTTCTTTCATTTTTGTGTGTGAATTTGACCTCATGCCTTAAGATATTAGCATCTTCATCTAAGGCTACAGAACGGAGGATCAAGTCAATGAGGAAAGTGTTGCAGAGGGCACATACATTCCCCTGAGGAGGGTTCTTTGAAGTTACCTTGCAGCATTGTGTCAATCCATTGGATGGAATTCAGTCACATGAAACTTTGACAAAGAAAATTGTATTTATTGTGCGAAAAGGGAGAACAGATATTGGTTGACAGTTTTCTTTGCACTATATCATTTATTAAGGGATTAAAAATGTTTGTGTTCTTTGACTTGAAATTTATCCTAAATAAATATAAAATTGTGGATAAAGCTTTACAACATCAAACAAATAGTAATTTTTAATAAAATGGATTTGAGTAGATAAATATGTTAAATGTTAAAAGACAGAATCAAGGTACATTACATTCTTAACAATTGGATTACTCAGAATTTATGAAATATAGTTGAACCATTTCCTTTTTTGTACCTTTATATATTTCCCACAATTTTTACAAAATTACCAAATTCTTCAGTATTCCTTTTAGAGAGAATGTGTGTGGAGTAAATCTAGTGTCCTTGTGTATGTAAAAATGTCTTTTATTTCACTTGGTTATTACTTAGTAGTTGTCTCTGTAAGAATAGGGCTGAAGTGCAGGAAAGCATTATTAACAAGGCTGGTTTTGGGAAAGGAATTGGACAGTGGAGGTGGATGGAGGAATATGGAATGGTTGAATTCAGATTTCAAATATATAGGTCTTGAGATGCACACCTCCTTCATCCAGAATCTTTTTTTAGGAGTACAGAGCAAGACCTAGATTTTTGTTTATTCTCTCTCCTTCCCCAGTGTACTATTACTATCCAACATACTTATAAAGCCCTAGAGCGTGGTAGGGGAGGGCGGGGAGCCACAATACAAATGAATTTATATGGCTTAATAGGGTAACTAATTAATGGAATGCACATTGAACTAATGTTCAAAATAGCCTATTTTCTCAGAGAGATAGGAGGTGGTACTGGGAACTTGATGTAGCAACAAGCAATTTTGGAAAAGAGTCTATTAGAAATATTGAGATGAAACACTGTTATTAAAATTAAGGACTTGGATGAGTTGAATAAAAGACTACAAAATGCAGAAAAATGAGCTAATAAGCTGGAAAGTCAGGTTGTAGAACTGCCCCAGAATGCGTCAACAAGGGGTAAAATGGTGAGAATGACAGAAATGTAAAAAACAGACATATATTTACTTATATAATCTATATATGCATATATATAGAGAGTACATGAGATTAGAAATGATAGCATGGGGATTATTTAATAAGTCTTCGAAGAAGAGGAAATACACAAGGGAGGAAAGAATTTAAATAATAATGAACCAGAATTTCCTAAAATTAACCTGGCCAGTGTAACTAGCAGGATAAATAAGGAAAAAATAATATAAAATAAAAAGTTTAAAACCTCAGCTGTGTGTGCATTATTGTGAGATTTGAAAACATCTAAAACAAAGAACATTGTAAAAGTTTCTGAAGAGGAAAAAGAATCACCTTAAAATGAACATGAACTTTACTAATGTCTTAAGTAAATGAATTCCACCAAGCCATTGTACAGCAAGAAGAGATATGAGAAAATTATTAAGGAATCACCTACATTAAGAAAATTGGCTTCAGCCCCAAACACAGTGGCATTTGTGCCAATTTCTAGTTGCAGTGGTGACAACATACTGGAGCCCAGGGCTAATACTAACATGGCTGGTTCAAGGGATGGAAAGTCACCTATAAAGATGGCAATGCTTGAAGCGCTGGATTGCATCCTGCCACCATCTCTTCAACTGATAAGCCTTTGTGCTTGCCTCTCCAGAATATCTTCAAAATTGATAGTATTGGTACTGCCCCGTATAGGCCAAGAGCTGGTGTGCTCAAACCTTGACATGGTGTTGACCTTTGCACCAGTTACTTACACAGTGGAAATGAAGTCTATTGAAATGCACCGTCAAGCTTTGAATGAAGCTGTTCGTGGAGACAGTGTGAGCATAAGGGTCAAGAATGTGTCTGTCAGAGATGCTTATGGCAGTGAAATGTAGCTGGTGACAGCAAAAATAACTCACCAATGGAAGCAGGTGGCTACATGGCTGAGGTGATTGTTTTGAGCCATCCGGCCACATCAGTGTGGACTATGCAACTGTCCTGGATTGTCACACAGCTGATGTTGCTTGTAAGTTTGTTAAGCTGAAGAAAATTAGTTGCATTTCTGGGAAAAAGGTAGAAGATTGCTCCAAATTCTTAAAATCTGGTGATGTTGGTATGGTTCTTGGCAAGCCCATGTGTATTGAGAGCTTCTTTGACTATTCTCCTCTGGGTGGGGGTTTGCTGTTGGTGACATGAGATGAACAGTCGGTATGAGTGTAGTAAATTAAAGCAGTGGACCAGAAGGCTGCTGGAGCTGGCAAGGTTACTGACAGCCTAGAAAGCTCAGAAAACTAAGTGATTATCCCTAATACCTCCATTCCATCTTTAAACAGTAGTGGAAGAATGATCTCAACTGTTTGTCTCAATTGGCCCTTTAAGTTTAATAAAGACTGGTTAATAATAACAATGCATCATAAAACCTTGAAGGAAAGGAGAATGTTTTGTGGGCCATTTGTGTGCGCGTATGTGTGTGTAGCAGTTTTAAGTTAATTTTTAAATCACTACTTTTTAATGCAAACAACTTGACCAAAAAACTGTCCCAGTATTTTAAGGCCCATTAAGGCAAATTTAATGAGAAGAGAAAAAAGTAAGGAGATAATATACACACACACATACACACACACACATACACACACACACACACACACACACACACATATGTGTATATATATATACACACACACACACATTTATTCAAAGTTATTTTCCATCAACACTTTAAAAATAGTGCTTTTTTCTTATTGTCTATTTATTGTATGATTTATTGTGTGATATATGTGTAAGTCTGTCTATCTCATTCTTTTTGGAAGTAATGTTTATTTTTTCCCTTTGTTTTTTTATATTAAGTTTTTTATTAGGCATAAATTATGATTGCCAAGTTCATTCATCTCTGTCACTGTGTTGGACTTTATCAAGTTTTCTGATGATTAATGTGTTCTCATCTGTGGAAAAGAGATAGCCAGCTACCTGATATCCTAGTTTTATAGTGGCAGAGTAGTTTTATGATATGCCTCACAGCCTGTTCTCTTTCTTACCATCCTATATGTAAGTTTGGTGTGGGTACATAAGAGTTCAATGTTAGACTTAGTCTGTTATTATGGATCCTTAGGTCAGTATCACGTAATCAGACAAAAGAGGTTTTTATAACTTACCAAATTAGCAAGTGAATTTCAACATATCACAGACCTCTGTGATTTAACTTGCTGAAATGTTAAAATATTTGAGCTGGTAACTAAAAACTAGTTCATTTATATAATATGTTAAAAAGAAATATTTTTATATAATTTTTAAATACATAATTTTTAAGTAAAAGGTCTGCTCTTTAAGAATATTGTAAGTAAGTTTAACTTATTTTTTTCCAGAATCATACTCATGAGCATTTCCTGGATCTTGGAGAATCCAAAAAGCAGCAGGCTAATCAACACAGTTATCGTACGAGATCTGCGTTGGAAGAGACTCCTAGACCTTCAGAAGAGATAGAAAATGGCACTAGCTCTTCAGATGTGAGATCTCAGACCATTCATAAATTTCTGTTTCCAGTTTTACTAGTTTTTTAATAAGACTTTCATTCTTCAGATTATTTATATATTTATAGATACAGTTCAAATATGGTATTTCTACATCTTAGAATATTAGGAATAGCTTCCACTTGCTGAAGACCTATGCTATGTATGTTTCAGGCATGACACATACATTTATAATCTCAAAAGAACAAAACAAATGGGTATGAATTATTTCCATTTTACACATATGAGGGATCTGAGCTCCTAAAATGTTTAGATTACTATTTACCTAACTATTAAATGGTAGAGAAGGGATTAAACCCAGGTTTCTTCTACTTTAAAGCAAAGCTTTTAAATAGTACCATGAGCGGGGTTCCCTGGTGGTATAGTGGCTAGGCTTCGACACTCTCAATGCCACGGCCTGGGTTCAGTTTCCAGCCGGGGAACTACTCCCCAAATCGACAAACAAACAAACAAATGGTACCATGTAGCTATAATAACTAATCAATAGGCATTTAGCAGTTTTTGTTAGTTTTTATCTCTGTACCACTTTAGTTTTCTCAATATAATTTTTAAAATATTCCTTATGCATAATTATCATGTATAAATATACATTATGTATAATTATCTCCATAAATATCTTGTTCTACTAAGTTAAATCTTCTGTCAGCAAAAGCATTCAATTTGTAATCACAAATCTATCTTATTCAACACTCACAACCATCTCTTTTCCTTTTCCCCAATCTCTGTCTTCCCTCATAGTTAGGTCGAAGACTCTTTGATCTTAGATACTCTACACATTTTTGAAGCCATATATTGTGTTTTGCAACATTAGACATATATGGGAATTCACTGAGTATATTCTCTATGGACAGGGTGATAGTAACTCAAGCTGAGAATAGTCTAACCATAATTTGAAAGTTAGTCTCCAGTGACTTTAGCTCCTAGTATGGCTAGATCAAAATTATATGTCTAATTTGGTAAAACGACCAAATAATACTAAATACATAAATGACACATGACAATTTAGATATACATACAAAACATAAAATATATGTGGGCCATTTGTTTGCCTTATAAAGTGTTTATTTTTGAAATATTTATAGTATGCTATTAATAAGTTGCTATAAAATATTTTAAATATGATTCAACTTATTAGAAACTTGTAGTTCCAAGTACGTCTATTAAATAAGGAAAACTTACTAAATCCTTTATTTGTCTTCAAACTAATTTGTTTATGCTTTATCATCCTTTTAGAGCAGCTGAATAAATTTCTAGAGGAGTGCATTGAGACTAGAATGTGACTTTGGATACAATATATTAATTAATGGAAATAATCCTGGGTTGTTTTGGGTTGAAATAATTGTATACTTTATATTATTACTATTTTATATTTAGAATATAGAAGTATGGTTCCCCCCCCCCCCTTTAAAGAAGTAACATAGTAAGTAAGGGTAGGAGTAATCAGATCATTTGTTTAATTTTTTGTTTTGTTTTAGTTATATTAAATAGAGATTAAATTTGCTCAGTAAAATTTACTGTTGGATATTTACCTATTCATATTTACTTAGTTTTAAAAACGATGTAATAATTATGTAATAAACTTTATTAAGACATCCAAAAAAGGAGACATTTTTCTCCCCATATGTGCTATTTGATTTAATTAGTAAAAGTATATATCGTCTTATCCTCTTGAACAATGATCTATAAATGTGCCTGGTAAGTTGTAACACTGAACCATTCTTGTGGGGAGTGGTCTAAGTTTGGATGACTTGAATTCAAATCAGGCTTAGTTGCTTTTTAGTTTTGCTGCCTTGGGTACATTTCTTAACCTTCTTAAGGTTTCATTTCTTTTATTTAAAGAACTGCTCCCTACCAACAGTTTTGTCCAGACTCAATGGGATGATACATACAAAGTGCTTAGAATAGTTTGACATATAGTAAAAGCTTATTTAATTTGAGCTGCTGTGTTTATTGGAGCATAAAGTTTATTTGAGAAAGGGAGAAGTTGTATAAGGTTTTATGACCAAAAATAAAAACAAAACAATTTTTATAAAGAAAATGGCTTCACAGGAATATCCTGCATTGACCAGTGGATGTGTACTAACGAGAAACAGTGTTTAGATTTTAATCCTCTACATTTGGATAAAATAATACCAGAGTTGGAATATCCTTTTTTCTATGCATGATAAAGCTATTTTAATAATAATAACATAAACATTCCTAATTTTAAGCTTCTTCAAGCATCTATAGAAAAAGAAAACTTACAGTTTTAAAAAGGACCAAGAAGTAAAAATAGATTTCCAATTTTTAAGTATGGAATTTGATATCATCTAATCTAGAAGTTAAGTTATGAGGCTTTTAAAGAACAAAATATGTTATTCATCCAAGCGATTATGCTGAATCCAGTATTAATAAGTATTATATTTTGGGGAAATTTAATAATTTGGATGTATTTAATAATTATTAAATGTATTTATTATAATTTTTATAAAAATATAGGGCCTGTATTTTACAACTAGTTTAAACCAGATTTTAATTAAATAGTATAATATGATGACTAAGTACATTTAGATTTTACTGATATTTTCTATATAGAATGTTATTTTGTAAAATTGCACAATTAAGTATGTATTTAATATCTTTTAGGAAGGTGAAGTTGTTGCTGTGAGTGGTGGAACCTCTGAAGAGGAAGAGAGAGCATGGCACAGTGATGGTAGTTCTAGGTAATTTAATGAATTTGTATTTCTCCAAATGTAATGTAAACCCTTTAGAAGGCTGAAAATTCATTTTTGCCATCATCAACATTTATCAGTCTCTTTGAGTTTAAATTTGCTCCTTCAGAGTTTTTTTTTTAAGTTGTCCAAAATTTAGGAGATTTTTCTTTCTGACATGTTTTGTCTAGTAGGAAAAAAAAATTGTTATGTAACTATATCTGCAAAATGGTGCTTTTAACTTAATTTTCCTAGTTGATATTTTATCTTCGGAATGCTATTATTTTTAACATTGAACCACAAATTAATTTTATTACTGGTTTTGAGAAATATTTGAGAATTAAATTATGAAAGTAATAAAATCTTGTAGAAATAACTGTCTTATACAGTGGAATATTTGAATGCTAGTAATAATTATTTTTCCAGCAAAAGGAGTGAGCTTTTCTTTTTCCTATTATTCCTACCCCATTTGACCATGTAAGTGAAGAATCCCTCAGCTCCTTGTACTGGCAATTCATATTATTAGAGGGCTGATATTCTTGGCTGACATTGTAATCTTAGGAGGAAGGAGTATAGCTTTTGGAAAAAGTAATTAATGTTTAGCATTTTAGACTTATTCCCTGACATCAGTGGCTCTTAAAATTGCCAAAGAAACCGAGAGGCGGAGGCTATAAAAATTCCTTATATCATTGTTAGAATCAAGGGCTTTCCTATTTCCACAAGACATTCCCATTAATGGTATGCAAATGCTCCTGATTATGTCTAGTAGTTTTCTGCATTTGAAATAGGGCAGCTAAAGAAATACTTTCATTTGGCTTTAGCAATGGGGGCAGTTGTAAAGAACATGGGCTCTTGGGTTTGTAGTTAAATTTATGCTGGTAGCATAAGATTTTCTGTAAGAGTGCTGCAGAGAGTAGCAATTGTATTTGGCACATACCATTTGCAGTGGCCATGGATATGGTAACTGTAAATAAATTCTTGTAAATTTAGGACAGCCTACTCTTGGTTAGAGTTTTCTTTGCAGATATATTCTTATGCATCCAGAGTAGTGTCTGAAAGTTCTTTTTTTTTTTTAATTTAAGTTCTTTAAAATCATTTTAAATTTTAAAAATGAAGTCATGAAATCGTATTAGAAAACCCCTTAATTATTTGATTCTTATCTATGATGATTATTCTTAGAGAGACATAGGTGAATGCCTATAAAGGACATTTGGGTCAGGAAAAGAGGTGATGGTAGTGGAATAAAACTATAGAAAAATCTGCCCTTTTAGGACTGATCAGGAATATTTGGAGGAGAGTGAGATTATACATCATTAAATATAGGTAATTGATTTTAACATAGTATATTTTAGATTTAAGGCATTTATATTTGTAAAACTATAAAATCAAGTAATATTCTCATGTACTAAAATTAAAATGATACAAACATAACCGGATTATTTATTTTGATAAAACATTGTTAAAACTTAGGTCTGTTGAATGTAAACTGAAAAGAAATGGCAAACATTGGCAGTAATACATAAAATACTAAGGCTTGTCTTTTTCTGAATCATTGTATGCTTTGAAGCATGAGATATACCTAAGGTGTATGCAGATGCTAAGTGAAGTTTACACGCACAGTCTTCCCACTGAACAGCAGTACTGTTGACCCTGCCAGTTCCAAATCCAAATACCATGATGCACCAGTGCTCTACCTTGCGAGTTACCCCTGTCAAGAGCTCCCACTTCTCCTCAAAAAGAGGAATCCTTATTCCTCCTCTTCAGTGTTCACTTCTCCTGTGCTCTCCAGGGTTATCCTACAGTTACTAGAATTGAGGAAGGTGACTCTCTGCTGCTTATATTTATTTGTATGGCCCACAATATTTTGAAAATATGAGATCTGACAGTTAAATTTGCAAACTTTCCACCGCATTGGCCGCAGTGTACAAACAATTCAGTAAGGTTTCATAACCTTAATATATCTGTGTCTCACAGCTGTGTTCATGTCAGCATGTGGCAGTATCTTGCTGAGTGGCATTCATTATTATTGTATGTTTTTGTGTGCTGGCATGAGAATGTTGAAACTTGAATTAGAGCAATGAGCAGACATTCAATTTCTTGTTAAATTTGGCAAGAGTGGAAATGAAATCAAGAACATGTTAGTCCAAGTTTATGAGGATAATACCATGAAGTAAATGGCAGTGTACAAATAGATTCAACTTTTTTCTGGAGGGAGAGAAACTGTCACTGATGAAGAGGGGTCAGGACGGCCAGTAATGACCCGAACTTATGAAAATATTGCAAAAATTTGTGGAATTGCGCTTCAAAGTCATTGATTGACTGTGAGAAGCATAGCAGACCAAGTAAACATCCATAGAGAAACAGGAAAATCTTAACTGAAATTCTTGGCATTAGAAAGGTGTGTGCAAAAATGATCCTGAAGTAGTTCGCCAATGAACAAAAGCAAAGGAAGGTCGAAGTTTGCCAAGACATTTTTAGAAGGCAAGATGATGTTTTTGGGCCATGTTATCACTGGTGATGAAACATGGGTGTACCAGTATGACCCTAAAACAAAGTATCTTAAGTGCACAATGGAAGTCAGCCAGTTCTCCATGACCAAATAGTGTCTAGCAGTCCAAATCAAGAGTCAAAATAATGTTGTTAATCTTTTTGCTATCACAGGGATTGTTCATTATGAATTTATACCAACAGCACTAACAGTCAACCAGGTGTACTATTTGGAAATGCTGAAAAGGCTATGTGAAAAGGTTAGACAAAAATGACCTGAACTTTTTGCCAACAACTCATGGTTCTTGCATCATGACAGTGTACCAACTCACACAGCACTGTCTGTGAGGGAGTGTTTAGCTAGTACACAAATAACTGTATATACCTTCCTTAACTCACCTGATCTGACCCCCCAGTGACTTTTTCTTTACATGAAGATAAAGGAAATATTGAAAGGAAGACATGTTGATTACATTCAGGACATTGGGTAACACGATGACAGCTCTGATAACCATTCCAGAAAAAGAGTTCCAAAATTGCTCTAATGGGTGGGCTAGGTGCTGGCGTCAGTACATAGCTTCCCAAGGGGAGTACTTCAAAGGTGACCTTAGTGATATTCAACATGAACTATGTAGCACTTTTTCTACAATAAGTTTGCAAAATTAATTGTCAGACTTCATATGTGGCACTCAGAAATCAATTTCTTGTTAAAATCGTAGAAGGCACTTAAATTCAATATTTCAATTAAATCTATGACATTATTTATCTTAATTTCTTGAGATTTTTAACCCTTTTGCTGTGACCTTAGGACATAACTGAAAGAGTATTTCCATCCACTAATTGCAGCATTCAAGTTTACCCCATGAGCACAAAAAAATCTTTTCCCTCTACTATATGTATATTTTTCTATATGTTTTCCTGTGGCTGCACTATCAGTAACAAAGATGTTTTGTATGCCATATTGTGTAATATTTTGTAATAAAATTTTTGTCATCAATGCCATTAGATTCTAATTTATACTTAAATCTAATTAATGCCACTTAGCATGTTTTGAGTATTTTTTTGCTAACATTCAATATAATGGTAAATTTATTACCATGTAACAAATTTAAAATAAAAATAATGGCATTTATATACAGAGCAGTTCAGAATGTTGCTATTAAATGCATAAAATAGTAAAAATAATCAACTTTTTATTTTTGTGGCTTTTTGGACACATTTGGTAAAAAAAACTTGAAGTCAATCAATGCAGTGAAAGGGTTAAGTAAGTTAAGCCTGCAGAATTTTAAGAAACTGTTTGAAGATGATGAGCCAAAAGTTAAGGAATTAGTTTTAGTTCATTTAGTGTGTATACTTTTTCCTCATTTCACTTTATTATGATCTTTACATTTTTGTAAAAATCTTAAAGTATACCTTGTATATGTATTTTTTAAATTTCTTTTTCTGTTTTAGTGACTACTCCAGTGATTATTCTGACTGGACAGCAGATGCAGGAATTAATCTGCAGCCACCAAAGAAGATTCCTAAGCATAAAACCAAGAAAGCAGAAAGCAGTTCAGATGAAGAAGAAGAATGTGAAAAACAGAAGCAAAAACAGATTAAAAAGGAAAGGAAAAAAGTAAATGAAGAAAAAGATGGACCAATATCACCAAAGAAAAAGAAGCCCAAAGAAAGAAAGCAAAAGGTTAATTTTTTAAAAATGTAAAATAATGTGTTACTATGAAAACAAAGCACACATTTTAAAAGTGCAGTTGATGAACATAAACATTGTTGAGGAGTACCAGCAAGTAGTAATAGAAAAACTTCAGAGTACACAGTAGTAAGAGTATAGCAGGTCCTCGAATAATGTTTCATTCAACATCCTTTTGATATAATATTGATAAGATGCTTTAGAAATTTAACTCTTGCTTGTATTGATTATCCTGTGGTAAATTGGTTTTGTTATATGTTGTTTCAACTTTGGTATAAGTTGGAGAACCTATTGACATTAAGGGAGGATTTACTCTATACCAAAATATATTTAGTTTATTTGTTTAGCATGTGAGAGTATTTACTTACAGAATTTTATTCTAAATATTGAGCATTCAGTCTTAAAAAATTAGCAGATTTTTTTGGACAGTCCGGTGGGATTTATTCATTTATGTATATGAAAAAATAATGTTATAAAACAGTTTATTAGTCTTTTAGTTGGTTTACCTTTTAGCCATCCTCATTGTTATTGCTGAAAATAAATAGAAAGCATGGAGGAACATCACCTGGAATAAGAATGGCCTAAGTTATCATAGTTGACCACAAGACAAATATGAATGTAAAGTAAGATACTACTGTTGTAATAAGCCTATAGTAATTTGAACAGTGTGTGAGCCGTAATTAGGTTAGTATTGTTGTTTGATTACTATATCTTTATAATTTGAGACATATCAGAGAAAGTAAAAGATAAATGTTATGAAAATAAGACCTAACGGCTCTTAATTTTTGAGCTATTTAATTTTTGCTGTCAAGTAAATGAAATATAAGCGACGTGTTTTCTGAAACTCAAAAGACTATAAATGGGAAGCATATTTGATTTAACAAAAGGAAGATTTTTTCAACCTTTATTATTTTTAGAATTAAACATAAGTTGTCATTTGTAGAACTAAATATTAGGGAGACTTACAATGTCTTTATTCCCAGAGAACTTTGAAAAAATTTAAGAATACATTTGTCTTAGTGTTTATTTTATCTAAATCATTTGAGGTCTTGTTAGTTTCAGCTTTGTAGTTATGAATACTTTAGTTTTTATTCCACAGCCTACTGTTCTTCTTGTCACCTCCTTTGCTTTTGTCTGGGGAAGATTTGCCCATAGTTTTTCTCTTTTACCTTGTCAGTGATGATAAATGTCGACAGACCCATTATTTTATGTGGTAGATTGGTTAAAGAAAACTGATTTAACCATGTATGATCTGACTTAAGGTAAACACTTCTTTTTTATCTACAGACAATTTTGATGAACGTTTTAGGTTTGCAGTGTTGTGAGAATATAATTATATTGTCCCTAGAGTACAGTTTATTTCACATGGTCCTCCTTGATTTGATAAACATCCATAAACTAATACCTTAGGCTCCTTCTTGCAATGCCACATTTGGATCACTGCTACTGTTTGGCATATTTTAATGTCGCTGTTTTGCTTCAAGTACTGTGACAGGATTTGCCTGCCAGTACATTTATGTGGGACAATTTTTAAATATTACAGGGTTAGGATATTATAAACTATTTCCTTTAATTTGAATTTTGTTCACATGGTTTGGTATTAGCCTATCAGTGGATCCAACAGTGGATAGAATTGTTTATTCCTTAGTCTTTCTGTTTCAAATAAACACTATATTTCTCTTATGCAGAGAGTTGTAGATCTGAAAAGTAACTGAGAGATCATTAAATAATTGATAATTATTGCATGTATGAAAAGAAAATATTTTCCATGACTAATTCTGTTTGAATTAATTAAGCAAAAAATAGTAAGGCAGATATAGAAAATAGAATTCTCCAGTAAGATGCACTAAGACATCTCAGATGGTATCTCACATGTATCTCTTACGCTGTCTGTCAGGAGCTCTGGACACCAGATCAATAAATATTTATTGAGTACTTACTGTTTATAAAGCAATATAGTGGATAAAAGGAAGTGTAAGGCCTAATACTTATTCAAAAAACAATGTGTGACTAACAAGTTGCTTGAATCCCCCATGATAAAAATAGAAGAAATATCACACCATCTAATAAGTATAGTTGACAGATTAATTTTAAAAGATAATAAATCAGAGATCAGATGGTGACATTTAACCTTAGAGTTACATTATCTGAAACTGATTTCTGAGGTTGGCCTAGTAGAATTCTGTGGATAGAAAGTAAAGAAACTAATTACCTAGTCCTCCAGAATTTAAAAAAAAAAAAACAACAACAAATCACAAATCATGAGGCTGGAAAATTTAAGGAATATTCAATGTATTTTATTCCTTAAGTGGTTTTAAGTACTAACTTGCAGAAATCTACTTTAACTAAAAATTCTAGGTTCCTTAAGAATTATTGGGAAATAAAATTTATCATCGTACTGATTCATAGCTATGCTGTAGTCTTAGTATGGTTATTCCTATTTAATATTCAACTTCCTGGCTTCATGTAGGAATCATTAGCTTTCCCAATCAACATAGAATTTTCTTTATGGGAAGAAATACTCTCCAAAAAGAGCATGTTCCTGATGTGTTTGAGTGAGAAACAGCAAGATGTGGTTAATGAAGAAGAAAATGAATATTGAGTAGCAACTATAGCAGTACCTGTTGGAAATAGTGTTCTGTGATATCCCATTATGATATTTCTTTTAGTGAACTGGCATTAACTCACTGATAACTGCCTTCTTTTTTGAAAAAAACACAATAGGATAAAATTTATAAGTCTTAAGTATGAATAACTGGTAAAGCAAAACATTTTTAATCTATTGTATTAAGTTTCTCTACTTTTAAACAATACTAGGTTTCAAAGGCTCTAAGAGAGGCCATTTTTTACTAAGTCTAAGGTAGCAACATCCAGACCATGATGGCCACTTATGGAAGACCAGCAAAGTTAAAAAACTTCTCCTCAGAGGCCTAGTTTTACATTTTATTCACGAAAATTAAAAAGTTACTGGCATTGCTTGACAATATTTTGTTTGGAAAAATCTGAAGAAAAAGTTTTTTGTTAGAAGTTAATTGTGAGCCAAGAGTTTGAATGACTACTTTAAAAAGGGAAGAGGAATATTCTTAGGGGAATGTAGAAGTATAGTGCCTAGCCATGGAAATAGCCTTCTGTATCTTGTACTACTCAGCCCATATAAGAATGTCTTATATAGTCTTTACTAATATACTATGACTAGGATTAAAAAAACAACAACTGTACCTTGGTTTGTTACATGGAAAGTATACAAAAATTAATAGAATTTTGAGAGGAAGGGAAACTATACAGAACTTATTCTTTAGTAGTTATTTGACTATCTTGTCACTTAATATTGTCTGTAGGGTGTTGGTTTATCTAGTTCTTTTTTTATGCAGTGATTTGGAGAGATTGAATAATCATACTGACACTGCTGTCATTTTTCCAGAATAAGGTTTTTTAATACTTGGAGAATATACATTTTTGTACAATGATCTCCTTTTTATTTTAAAGGGGATATTGCTGGATGAATGCTTTTATCATAATATTACTTTAAATCTTCTAAACTCTTAGAGATTGGCTGTAGGAGAACTAACAGAAAATGGATTGACATTAGAAGAATGGTTACCTTCAACATGGATTACAGATACTCTTCCCCGAAGATGTCCTTTTGTACCACAGATGGGTGATGAGGTACTTTTAAACGTTTTTAAGAACATACTTTATTTGTTTCAAATAACTTTAAACATTTTTTATAGCTCTTGAAACAGAACTCTAAAAGATTACAGTGGTTTCATAAAGGCTCTTATTCTAGATATTTGTAGCTATGTGTAGGAAAAGTATAATTAGCAAGTGCTAATGATCATCTTTTTTGAGGCTACTATAAATATTGCAATTGCAAATCCAAATATTGTAAGAGAATGGAAGTTTTGTTGGCATATTAAAAGCTAGTATGTATTTTTAATGGAAATTTTAGTGCCAGTTTTCTTTTTCTTTTTTAAATTTAAAATATTAATTTTTCTTAGTTTAAGACTTAAATATACAGCATGTTAAAGAAATAAAATTTAGCATTTTAAGTTCATTTAATTGTATTTGATAAGTGTTTCATTTAAATACTTAAAATGTTTATAATTTCTTAGATTTTTAAAAAATTATCTTAGAATAAGAAAGATTTCCTTTTTAAGAAAATACGATTGACTGTCATTTGGACTATGAAATAAAAATGTAAGATCTTAGATCAAAATTTTCCAGTCAGGAGTTCACGTCTTACTTTATGCATAAATGTTAAGAGGCAGGGTTATCTGATGTCCAGTAGATGAGCAATGTCAAATTAGGAATTAAAACAGAGACTTCATTAGCAAATCACACTAATTAATTGTAGAAAGTGTGCTTTGACAATAAATAAAAGGAAATAAAAAACTTTATAATACAAGAATAATTGTAAAAAAATAGTCTGAATCATTCATGTAGAGACCCTGCTTGCCTAAGAGGTCTTGAATAGCAAAGAGCATTTACCACATTATTGTAATTTTGTATAGTGGTAAATCCTAACAGATCCTGCACTGTCAGGAAGATGCTTATTTGTTCAAGATGGTCCAGAAAATTTATAATTGCTTGTTGGATAATTTTCTTTCAAAATATTTAAGTTGCTGTTTTAATTGTTGGTGATTAAACAGACAGCTCCTCATTATTCAACACCATCCTTCATATGAAGTTTCAGACAACTGGAACTATAATGATATTGAATCAAATGAAAGTATGTAGAATAAATGGATGTCTCAAATTGTTACTAAGAACTTAACATTTAAAAAAATTTTAATAGCATTTTTTTAGCGGTCTCTACTATTTTTAGTAGTATGCCCAAGTACTAGTTCTACAAGATGATAATAAGGAAACACTTAAATTTGACTTTCATAAAATGAAGATAAATATACAAGGTTGGACAGTTAATTTCATGAACTCATCCTAGAAGAATTTTTACATAAGTCATTGCTGAATATCACTATAATCACCTTCAAAGTACTCCCCTTGGGAAGCTGTGCACTGACACCAGCACCTAGTCCACCCTTCAGTGCAGTTTTGGAACTCTTTTTCTGGAATGGCCATCAGAGCTTTCATTTATATGCCAAATCTGTCAATTTAGTTTATGAACTTGCCAGCGTGAGCTTACGTTGGCAGCATTGTACAAACAACAGTTAGGTGTCATAACTTTTAAGTTTGTGAACTTAATTGTCAGATTTTGGGTAGAATGACAGCTCTGATGGCCATTTCAGAAAAAAAGCGTTCCAAAATTGCTTTGAAGCATAGACTAGGCTCTGATATCGGTGCATAACTTTCCAAGGGGAGTACTTCGAAGGTGACCGTAGTGATATTCAGCAGTAAGGTATGTAGCACTTTTTCTAGGATGAGTTCGTGAAATTAATAGTCTGACCTTGTATGCCTTAAGGTTTTTATGAAGATAAAATATATATGAGAATACATTTTTCATTTAAAATTTTTTGCATATGTAGAAACCACTTTCAACAAAAGTAAATGAACAATAAACTAATCATGACCCCTAGTTACAGTTTTATTATGCAGCATAGATTAACTTATTTTGAATCTGAAAATAAAATGATGAAACCAAGAAACTGGAAAAAATAACTGCTCATCTTAACATCTTAGTATAGAACCAAAGTAATGTTTATTTAGAACACATTGGTTTTGATTATGTGACATGAGAAAAACTTGAAAAAGAGGAAAAGAATCAAAATATTAGAATTATTTTTAGATCATAGGACATAAAATTCTCTCTTTGCAGTTTTAGCTGATACCTTGCATATTGGGTTAAAAGAAATTTGGGTTTGAAAATTGTGACTTTATTTACTTTTTTAGGTTTATTATTTTCGACAAGGACATGAAGCATATGTTGAAATGGCCCGGAAAAATAAAATTTATAGTATTAATCCCAAGAAACAGCCATGGCATAAAATGGAACTACGGGTATGGTGTTTATTATTTAATAGCCCAAAAAGATGTGATTATGGATTATAGAAAATTGTATTGAGTGTTAATATTTTCAGTACATGAAACTGTATCATGAAGATACTTTCCTTAATTGAAGCAATCTTGGGAGTAAGGGATGTTTTTAACATTCAAAGAAACACAGGATTGACCAAAATTATATACTCTGATAGTTTATAAGTTGGATACAGAATATAATTACAGTAGACTCTCAGTTAACTGGCACCCAAGGGGATTGGTAGATGCCAGGTAAATGTACCCAGCAACTCTCAAGCAACCAGCAAAAAAATTGGTTGCCTGAGCGTGCTGGTTGCTTGAGTTCCAGTTAACTAAGAGTCTACTGTATAGTGAAAATTAAACAGCACTGATGTCTAAGGTAAACTTTGTATTTGTAAATTTGATAAATATTTCTAAATTTATCAACAATAGTTCAAGATTACTTACAGGTAGATTGCTAAGTGTTGGGAAATTCTTATTTTCATAAAGTTTTCTGTACTAAAATTGAAATAGAACTTTCACAGATCTTAATTATACACTTCAATGAATTTTTACATATACATGCAGTAATCACCGAGATCAGGATTGAAATGCAGAAATTCTTTTTCAATTATGTCTAGCAGTTTATTTTTTTTATTTTGTGAAGATGGCTTCTTTTTTTTTGTCTTCCTCAGGAACAAGAACTGATGAAAATAGTTGGCATAAAGTATGAAGTGGGATTGCCTACCCTTTGCTGCCTTAAACTTGCTTTTCTAGATCCCGATACTGGTAAACTGACTGGTGGATCGTTTACCATGAAGTAAGGACTGTTAAAAGAGGCAGTGGTTTCTTAGTAGATTGTTTTTCAAGATTCAGATAAATTTGCATGACCCTTAGATATTTTTAGGTATATAACCTAATCGGTTTGTTTCTGTTTATAATTAGATACCATGATATGCCTGATGTTATAGATTTCCTAGTCTTGAGACAACAATTTGACGACGCAAAATATAGGCGGTGGAATATAGGTGGGTAATTTTAGAAGCCATAGGTATTTGTTTGTTTTTAATCTAATAAGTGATTTACTATTTTTTATAATTTAGAAAAAACAATTGGAAAAATACCCTTGCCATTTATGGGAATACTAATAGCAAAATACAATATTGTATCAGGTATTTTTTTTAAGTTTTTTTTTTTTTTTTTTTTTTTTTTTAAGAATGAAAATACTTTTAATCTAATTGATGCTGAAATTATATTACTCTTATACTTGTTAACTGTCTATTACAAGATTGCTTTTAGCTATTCCTTGAGCTGTTCTATGTATTGACTTAAATTTTTATCCATAAATTTTAAGAGTTGAACATTAAAGTAAAAGAAGCCTTTTAGTTCAAAATATTTAATAATTTGGACTGGGACTAAAGCTAAACTGACATTTTTCTTTTATTGTTTTAACTTCATTATAAATGTTAAAAATTAATATTGTAATCAAGACTTAGAAATTTTAAATTCTAAATTCCTTAAAACTTTCCACACATTTAAGATGCATTAATTTATGTACAGATATGTGCAGCTGATTAGAGTATTTCTTCTAAAATTTTCAGAACCACTCTTTGTCATCTTGGAGTGAGGTGTGGTGCGCATATATATATATATATATATATATATATATATATATATATATTAGCATATTTGGTTTTAAAAGTACATTAATTGGTACTTCAGTCCATCCCTTCTCTAGTGCCATTGGAACTTATTGACATGATGATTTGTTTTTTCTTGTTTGGTCTTAGTAAACTTAGGCATTTACACTTGTACTCTAAAAAGAAAAATTAGGAAAATGCAAGTTACCAAATCAGGTTCGTGGAACTTTTCAAAAAAAATTATGTAACATGTGTCTGTTCTCTAGAAGTTTTGAAAGGTATGTTCTATCGAATAAGAGAGTAAAACAAGAAAGAGAAAAACATGGAAACTCCTCAGTCATCTCCCCGCAGGACACAGGATATTTTTTCAGAACAGGAAAGAAGGAAATTCCCAAGTATCAGTCAACAGAAGTCTCAGGATTTCATCTGTCTGGCAAGCCTATAAAACAACCAGTCTAGAAGACATTGTTCACCAAAAGTGAAGTGTTTAGGGAAAAAAAAACTGGAACTGATAAATTATCTAACATACTTTGACTTTTTGGGAAATTATATTGAAGAGTGTTTTATAGTTTGAGCTGTTAGGAATGAGGGAAGACTTAATCATAATTGCAGGGAAAATTAACCATAAAAAATAAAAAAATTTCTAGGTTAATATTTCTTCAAAAGTTAGTACAACTTTGTCATTTATGTCTTAGGATACAGTAATGCCAAACCCTTATCTGTGGGGAATATGTTCCAAAACCACCAGTGGATGAACGTTTTTTCCTATACACACATACTGTGAGAAAGTGTAATTTATAAATTAGGCGCACAGTAAGAGGTTAACAACAAGAACTAGTAATAAAATAGAACAATTAATAACAAGGTACTATAATAAGAGTAAATGTGGCCTGTCCTCCTCTTCCTCTCAAGACAGCTTACTAAGTGACTGACTGGTAAGGTGCAGTGTGGATTTGGTAGACAAAGGGATGATTTATGTTCTGAGCAGGACGGAATGGGATATCTCAAGATTTCATCGTGCTTCTCAGAATGGTGCACAATTTAAAACTTAAGAACTGTATATTTCTGGAATTTTCCGCTTAATATATTCAGAATGCTGTTCACTGTGGTAACTGAAACTGGAAAACAAAACTTTAGATGATGGGGACAGGACTGTACTATGTGTATATACATCTGCATAACAACTGTCATTTAAAATTACATCAGTAGTAATTACTTTAGCCTGTCCTCAGAAATGTTTAAGGCACTGTGAATAGTGATCTCTGTTCTTTGTTTAACTTTGTTGTTACTCTACTGTATCATTCATTTTGGTTAGGCATACATTATTCACTTCTTTCTCTTTAGCATAATGTCATCAGTCTATGTGACATAATAAGAAATAGCTCTATGAAACTCATTGTGTTTACTGTAAGGTGGTGCTTCAAGAATGCTGTATATTAAATTATATAGTAACTTCTCACTAAGCTCACTTTAACTATAATATGCATCTAAGGAGCAATTAAGGACTTTTAAATCTAGTAATAGATCATGTTTCCCTCTTAACGCTGGCTATTAGAATGCTTGAATATAAACATGGGTCCCAATGCATACCCACTCAACAACATGAAATTACGTTCTATTTATTTACTTACTTCTGGCTCCAGCATTCTTCTTTTATTATGAAATTTGTTCTGTCATGTTTTAAATTTTTTAAATTTATTTTATTCTATATGTCTTCATAAACTTTTAAATCCTTTCTAATAAAAAATGAAAACATGAACAAATACTTTTTCCTTATGGATAAGTAATTTGAACTCAAGTCTTTCAAACCCTAATCTCCACTTGTGAGGAGAAAAATCACTAAGTACTTAGAAAGTCAAGGGGAAAATGTGGCAAAAAGGAAGAGTTGGTGTACAGTTTTCATGACACAGTGAAGCTGAGAAGTTGCCTTATTAGGGTCTTTGGGGAAAGCAATTTCAGTGATACAAAAATAGTTGAATGTAATTGGGTAAGGAAGGAAAGGGACTTTAGGAGTGCTATCTATTTTACAAAGATGCGTTGTTGTCTTTTTTGTTTTTATAGGAAAGAGAAAGTGAAAGAGTGTGTGTGTGTGTGTGTGTGTGTGTGTGTGTGTATGAGAACTTAAGGACAATTGAGATGAAGGAAGACACTTTGGATTTTTGTTTATCTTGTTTTTGTTTTTAGGCAAGTCTTGATAGTTGGTTAGAGGAACTTGCCAACAGAAAGAAATTGAAGATAAACTATAAATATTTGTTGAGCAGAAATTATCTAAAATGTATTTTTATTTGAATGAAAAGTTTGAGCATAGTCCTGCTGAGAATTTAAAATGCTAGGTTGGTAAAAATGCTAAGGTAAGAGTGAATTTCTCCTTATCCTAATAAAATGTAAGAAATAGTACTAGAAACTGGTAAGTCACACCTTAAGTGTGCTTATTAAATAACTTTGTTCTCAATGTTACTCATTTATTTACTTACTTTGAAGTATGTAGGTCACTATTTATGTCTTCTGAAAGCATACAGGCAGTTTTAGCTTACAGGTATACTTTGGGAAAGAGAACAATAACAGCAGAGCACATTTCAGAGTCATGAGATTGCCTTTATTTTTATCCAGGTGACCGTTTCAGATCAGTCATAGATGATGCCTGGTGGTTTGGAACAATTGAAAGCCAGGAACCTCTTCAACCTGAGTACCCTGATAGTTTGTTTCAGTGCTATAATGTTTGGTAAGGAAGTATTTGTTATATTTTAGTTCAGCCTGACTTGCTTTGAATGTTTTCCCTGTCTATTAATAAAGTGATAAAGATACTTCTTTGAAACAGTGAAGCAATTATTCTTATAATGTGACTTTATAAAAATTGCAATATAATATTTAGAATTTTTTTTAATATAAGCATTTTTCTTCCTTTAAGCTGGGACAATGGTGATACAGAAAAGATGAGTCCTTGGGATATGGAGCTTATACCTAATAATGGTAAGTGTATGTTAGGCTTTTCAAGTCTGTATTATGGAACTAATTTCTTAAGTAAGAAAACTGATATGCTAACTTAGTACTGTGTAGGATTGTTATGAAGCATAAATAGAAAATATTTATTTATTAAATATTTATTCCACATCTACTATTGACCTGCACATTAGAGGCATAGCAGTAAACAAAGTAAACATAATCCTTGTCCAGTGGAATTTATAGTTTAATAGGGAGGATTGAAATTAATTAATTACAGCAGAATATGAAAATGTTTTGCTAATAATTCTCTCCTTGAAGGTGAGCATTGAGGAGCAAAGGTATTTTTGTAACTCTAGCAGAATACTTAGAATACAACATAATATTAAGAGTTCAGGCTTTTGAATGAGACAGATTCTTATCCTAACTCTGCCATCTTCTATTTATGTCATCTTGGCAACTTCCTTAAAATCTCAAAACCAGGTTCTTAGGATTCAGCCTTTGAGTTTATGTAAACTAATTCCTTATGTACAGGGCTTCTATGAGGATTAAATCACAGCATACGTGTAAAGTACTTATGACACATGTAAGGACCCAGTAAGTAGGTAATTATAATTAATAATATAGTAACTGTCATGTTGCATTTGGCCTGACGCATTGACTTAGGATTGAGGAGTTAGCCTTAGGACTGAGAAAAGACCAGTGTGTCTAAATAGTAGACTGTATTTTCTTTATAACTCATTGTCCATCTTTGTTTCAGCTTAAACACAAAACACACACACACATCATTGTATGTGCATGTACAGGTTTTATTTCTTTCTTTTGTGAAAATTTGAGTTAGAAGTCACATTGCACTATTGTGGATAAGAGAGTAGTGAAGCTAATCAGTGTTGTAATGCCTGGGGTATTTCTTGAAGTGAATTGTTGGCATTAATACTATTTGTTTGGTACCTAAATATACCTTTGTGGAGGTGGTGATTTTTGTTGTTTTGATCTGTTTGGATACACATACATATCCCCCCTTAGAATTTAATTACATTTCGTGAGGAGGAAGAATTTTGTGCACAAATAGTAGTAGCATGTTTCTCGTAGGAAGTCTAGTTCAAAGAAAAAAAATTACTTGTCAGATTTGTAGATTTTATGTCATCACCAGCCCCTAATGATTCTCTAAAAGATTCAGTTAAAGATTCTCTTAAAGATTCAGATACACAGAAAGCATACCATTAGCATTTAAGAGCAAGTGTAAGGATTCTGTCAGTATTCATAATTTCCTTCATTAAAAAAATGTTAAGGCTTTTATTGAAGTATTCCTCAAAAATATCACTTTAGTTCAGTTTTATCTTGTGTATGTTTTATCAGGGTAAGTGTGGAGATTGTATTATGAAATGCTTCAGAAAACTCCTTTTAATTTCCATCACTTATATATATAGAGAGAGAGAGAGAGCGAGAGAGCGAGAGCAAGCGAGAGAGAGAGAGAGAGAGAGAGAGAGAGAGAGAGAGAGAGAGAGAGAGAGAGAGAAGAGAGGGGGGCGGGGCAGATGGTTCCCGGGCTGGAAATTGAACCCAGGCAGTGGCGTTGGGAGCGCTGAAGCCTAGCCACTACACCACCAGGAAATCCCTGAATTTCCATCATTTTATAGAAGTATTTTCTACTTCCCTTGGAAATGATAATAAAGCAAGTTGTGAGGCATAAATTTGGAGTTGTAATTATATGCTCATCTAGAGAATTATAAATGTTATAAAAAATTTAAATTTTTATTGTCCCCTAAAACATGCTTTTCTTTAATAAAGAGTGTACTTACTAAATATTTACAAAATTGTACTCTAGTTTTATGACAATATCAACTCTACTTCTTAAAGATAACCTATGTATTAGGAAATTACCATGTTATTTTCAGTAAATCTGCATTTCTTTCTGTGTATTTCAGCTGTATTTCCTGAAGAACTAGGTACCAGTGTTCCTTTAACTGATGTCGAATGCAGATCACTGATCTATAAACCTCTTGATGGAGAATGGGGTTCTAATCCCAGGGACGAAGAATGTGAAAGAATTGTTGCAGGAATAAACCAATTGATGACACTAGGTAAAGAATAATAGTAGTACTTCGATATAGAAAAAACTGGCAGAAAGCAAAGGAAAGGAAAAATACTATAATTAAAAAGAAATACTTTTCATAATACTGTAAGTTAGTGGTTTACAAACATTTTTCAATAGAATATTTTTAAACGAGATTTTATATAGGACTCAGATATCTAAAACAATTACAAATAAGGTTGCTCAAGCTGAATGTTAGAGTAGGGGCCCTCAGAAATATCAGGGGTACTTCTGAATAATCTAGATCCTCCAGACCTCAATTTGAAAAGCCTTGACATATTCAAGCTGACATGATGTGAATTGGGAGAGAAGAGCTGAAAGTTGAATTGTAAGTATATCGATAGCTATACTGTGTTTTCCCTTAACTTTATGTACATATATACAAAATAATATTTGTAAGTAGAGGGAAGAAGGGTGTATGAATTTCTTTGCCTTGTTAAAAAACAAACAAACAAAAACAATGACTACAAATTATCCGTAGTAACTCTAAACTAGTATGATGCATTGTAGCAACTTACTCTGTTGGTAATGAATCGGTGAGAAGTTAACAAGAAGAGCTAAAGACACTGGTGGCACATACTGGTTGCTACTGTCATCTGAAGTCTTTTATAAAATGGCAACATTTCATAAAATTGTTTCATAAATAGTATCTAAAATAATTTTAGTAATATTTTAGGATATGAAGTTGTCATACTGTATATGAATGAGCAAAAAATCCCCCCAAAACAAAAAAAAAAAACGGGGAGTGTCTTAAACTAGGTTCTAGATTTTTACCAGTTTTCTGTGTGCCCTTGAGTTAGTGAACTTAAATCAAAAACTTCTGGATCAGTTTCCTCTTCTGCTTGCCTGATATTTCACAGAATTACACTGTAAAGATGAAATAAGGTGATAAGTTTTGAGAAAATCAGAGGTTACAGCATTTGAATGCAGTGTGTTATTTAGTGTGACTATGGAGTGAATGTCAGATACATTCGGGAATGGCCAGGTTTTAATTATCGAGTTGTATGTGTATGCTCTTAATAGGTCAGATTTATATTATCTGTCATCTCTTTTATTCTAAAGAATAACAAATACCCCTAGAGTTTTGCACTGTAAATGTATACCTAATAAAAAATGAGACTTAGTAAGTTAACTAAACTATGTATTTTCTAAAGACAGTGACAGACTAATGGTTATGTGTATCAGAACTTATAAATCTTAGTTCAAGCAGAATTGTCTGTGAAGTGTTTTAAATAATGTAAAACTAAATTTATAAACTTATTTGTTTTATTTTAGATATTGCTTCAGCATTTGTGGCCCCTGTGGATCTGCAAGCCTATCCCATGTATTGCACTGTAGTAGCATATCCAACAGATTTAAGTACAATTAAACAAAGACTGGAAAACAGGTTTTACAGGTTAGAACCATTTGCTGTAGCTACTACAAAAGGAAAGCTAAATGATCCTTTCACTCGTTTACTGATCTTATAGCATGGTTTCTCAAACTTCAATACATAAAAATCACCTAGGAATTTTGTTAAAATGGAGAATCTGGTTTTAAAGTAGGACCTGAGATTCTTCATTTTTAACAAATTCCCAGGGATGCTGCTGTTTCTGGTCTATAGACCACACTTGAAATACGATTCCTAGATGCAGTAGTTCCTAGTTGCTGATAGGAGTTGATGCTCAGTGTGTTCATATTGTATTTTATAAAGCGAGCCACAGTATTTCATTTTCTCATAGATATCACATTGAAATATTTGTTAATGGATTTTTATAGAATATAAAAAAGTCTTTGTTTTTTGTTTATCCAGTTTATGAATACAAAAAATGAATTTAGAAAAATTCAGAAGAATTTTCAGTTATAGATTGACTTGAAATACAACTAGTTTTTTTTGTTGTTGTTTTTTTTTTTAAAGACATTGTCAGTTAATTTACAACTTCCTCTAGTTAACAATTTCAGTAAATACTGAGTTCTAATCTTGGACAGGTTTTGTAAGTTTATTGCCTAAAATGTTTTGTCAAAAAGTGAGTTTAAGTCTGTGGTCTTTAAATAATTAAATCATACTTGTAGTTTTCATTTTTCTTACAACCTTTGCTTCACAGACCAACAAAATTTTAATTCAAATAATACTGCATTAAAACTTTCTTTAACTTAGGGAATTTTCTTTTCCTATTTTGTATTTGTGTTTTTCTACATAAAATGAGTATCTTTGGTTCTTTTTATTACTTAAAATATAATTCTCATTTGATATTTTCTATATCTGGCACTGAAAACATCATTTGTTACTCCTTACTGTTATTCTTTAATAAAAACATTACTGACATTTGGGGCTTTCTTCCTTTAGGTGCCAGTAGCAGTGCCTAGTTGTAAAAACCAAAAATATCTCCATACATTGCCAGATGTCTCCTATGGGGCAGAATGACCCCTGATTGACAAACACTGGGATAACGAAAACTAAGATATTAAGACTACAGGTTCTGAACATTTTTCTGATCTTGTTAGGTGTTTCTGCTTTTGCGTCATTAATATTTGCCAAAAAGCAAAGGGGAGGAAATTACCTTACAAGAATGTGCCTTCTAGTCATCTTACCCTGAAGCAAACTTCTTTAAATCTTTTTCAATACCAAATGTCAAAAGAGAGAAATGTAGAATTTCTTAACTGTATCTTTCTTTCTCCCTAAACCCCTAAATTGCTAAACCTTAGAAGTTACAGCTAGTGCTTCAGAGATGGAACAAGACATGTGAGGATAATAGGAAGAGAAAGAATTGTTCTTAAGTACTAGTTTTTGGACTTCAGGTAGAAAGATAAACTTATAGCATCTCCCACTGTTATCAATATACTTTCTCATAGAAATACTGCTCAATATAATTGCTGAGGTGTACATTTCAAATACATTACAGGTTAAATAGGATTTATAGCATTAGCCTAGTTTAGTAACCAATTTAGGAAAAAAATTGGGGCACAATCCTTACATAAATTAGAAACTGCCTGTTTTCAACCAGATAATATAGTTACATACTTGTGTTATGTAATACAATGATGATTTCAAGTGCATTTTCACTGTTTAAAGCTTTTTTGCTTCTCCTTTGCTTAAGCCAATTTCATTGGCTTAAGATTTCATTGCAGTTTATGTTTTTTTTTTTTCTCTTCGATACTTGTAGTTCATTCTTTTATAAACCACTATGATTAGTTTCCCTCCTGGTATTAATCTAATGCCGTATTTTACACAGTTTTCTATAGGGTATCCTAAAGATGCCTGTAATTTTATTATTAGAATGAGTCTTGTGAATGCTATTTGTAATGCACAGAAGTGTTTCTGTATCTGCAGTTATATACATATATTTTAAATTCCATATAGTTGTATTTTTGTTCACACATCAGTAAGATTTTCAGAGTGTTTTCTTCTTTAAGTAGGAACACATATTGGATGGTACTCTAGAAGTTGTCTTTGGATTTTTTTTTTTTACTTTCAGAAATAAAATACTAAAACACTAAAATTTATTTTAGTATTGTTAATTCAGTGTTTCAAAAAATAATTTTCATTTACTTAGGTTTTTAGTTTTTATCATGTTTTTATATTTCTGTGTCTCATAGGCAGGCTCCATCAGTTAGCTTTTCATTTTTACATATCATTTGATTACCAGTAATATAATTAGATGAAAATTTTTTCCTTTTTATATCAAGTCAAATATGCTGATTAAAACAGTGACACCTGGTATGTGACAGGAATACGTAAAGCAAAAACTAAAAACTCCTCCGTTTCTGTTCTGCTGTTCTTATAGATGGTCTTTCCATAAAAGAAGCAAGTGTTAATAGTCTAGTAATGTGTCTAGTCCAGACATTTTCTATGTAAATGCATAGTTAATGTTGCTACCCGTTTTTTTCCTAACACAAAGAAGTTACATTTTTTTAAAAATAACATTTTAAAGTTTGTGTTTTGTACTTGATTTAAGACTGCAATTTGAAAAGTCACAATGTCTGGATTTTAAATTGTATTCATATATGTCTAAGTATAATGAGGTTAAGACTTCTGTATTTTGTTTGTTTAAAGGCGGGTTTCTTCCCTAATGTGGGAAGTTCGGTATATAGAGCATAATACACGGACCTTTAATGAGCCTGGCAGCCCTATTGTGAAATCTGCTAAATTTGTGACTGATCTTCTTCTACATTTTATAAAGTGAGTTTATTTTTCCACATGTAATTATAATTGCTATAATAATTGACAATATTGTGAAATGTTAAAATGTGAAATAGTCATTTTTATATACATAATATACACATAGCTCTATTCAAAATAGGAAGCATAGAATGTCTTTATCTAAAAAAGTAACATTTAGTTCATTGGCAAATATTAATTGTGTTCTACATGGATTCTTCTCTAAATCCAACTATTGGACAATAATAATAATACTAGTAAGCATTTATTGAACATGTAATGTTCTACCTGAAATATTTCTTCTAAGCCAAAGAATGATGTTACATGTCATTATTTGGAATTTAAGAAAACTGATGACTTTTTTAGAGGTTAACTTGTATAATTTTCACAGTGTCTACCATCTGATTAGAGAACCTTTCATCTTAACATTATATTACCCCTGTCAAGTTTATGAACAAGTATTTAAGTAGTCTAACAGGAAACTAAATTTAACTTTCAAGATGGTTCTTCTTTAAAGTCAAGTTTGCATCCTCATTTATTGATCCCATACCATGAGTGGTAACTATAGCTTTTTAAGGCGAAACATTTTTATTTCCTTGTCTTAATGGATTTTTTGTAATCATAGAATGAATTGAGCCTTCTAAATTGAAGCCAGAGGAGTGAATCATAGGTTTTGTATAAGATACTGTGCTGAGTTCCTATTAACATTATTTACATGGATAATCATTTCTGGTTAGGAGAAGACAATATATTTTATAATTTAAGTATTTAGCTTTTATTTTTTATTTGAAGGGATTATTGAGGCCTTTAAAAAAAATCTCCAGCTTTATTTTCTTGACTCAGAACTATGCTAGAGTCCCTTTCTCTGGCATTGGTTGTTGGGTTTTTGTATGTTTTGCTAAGTAATGTCGATAATTTCAATGTAAGAAAACTTTAAAGAAAATTAGTGAAATAAACACTATGACCTTCCTCTACCTTATTCTGTAAAGAAATCTCTTGCCTTCAAAGTTGTTTATGTTCTATTGTTGCAATGTTCTTGCTTCTTTTCAGTAAAATTGATAATCAAGAATTAGTTATCATTGGAGGACTATGTATATAACTTAGTTACAATAGCTTATAATTTAAATATAATGTTTTTAGTCTGTAATTTTATGTGTTATGTGGATATGTATGTATATCTATTTTCCAAAGAGATATATGAAATAATTTAAACAATTTTTATATTTGGAATAGTCTGTGAAAATTGTATTTCTTTGAAATAATTGCTGTGAAATACCTTATAAGAGCAGACTAATACTATATTTAAAGCATTTATATTGTATATATCTAAAAATAAATATTGACTTTTTTTAGTTTATGTAATTTGTTAGAACCATTTATAGCTGATAATAATCTTCAAAATGTTGGTTATGTTTTGAAATTTTGATTATTATACTTGTTAATTGAGTTATCTGGCCAAATTTCAAGCAATAGATGTATACAAAATGATGTGATACCATAGATATTTGGAGATAGAAATGTGTATTTGCCCTCTTAATACAATTTCTTAGATAAATCTGTAAATAGCTATAGTATAAGGAAAAAGTAATAGGACAGTTTGTATGAAAGTTTAAATGAGATCACTTGTAGCTTTGAAGATGGGGTTTCAGATACAAGGGGAAAGTATGTTAAGATGTTAAGGACATGGGTAGGAGAAGTTAGACAAAACGAAAGCCATTCTAGTGATAAAGAGTGGCATGAGGTTGGAAATTAAGGAGTTGTTAAGGAAACTTAGCAATTTAAATTGTATGAAGTGGATAGTACAAGAGCAGAAATAATGGGGATACAATGCTGTGAACTCAAATTTGGGCCATATCATTGAATGTCAATCTCAGGAACTAGACTTAAAATGTGAGCACTGGAAGCAAAGAGCTATTGAAAATATTTTAACATGAAAATAATGTGATGTATAGTCTGCCTTAAAATATTAGTTTGACTGCAGTGTTTAATATTAATCAATAGGGAAGAGCCATAAAGCACAAATGGCAGATTTACTGCCACAACTGACCAAGTAGGAGGTGATTAATTTGGAAGTAAGGAAGAAGCAGACACCAAGAGATTTTCAAGTATACTCATAGAACTTGGTCGATGATTATATAAGGAGGCAAGGGAAGTAATAATGAAAAAGCATGTATTACAGTGAGAATGGTAATGTTTAAAAAATAGAAAAAGAAGGAAGAGTGTCTAGGGAATGACAATTAGGTTTAGATATGTGTAATTTTAGATAATGGTAGGAACCTCAAAAGAAAGACCACACTATAGGAATTTAGAATTCATTTACACAGATAAACTGCAGATGTATAAGGTTATCAAGGCAAATGGTATAGTGTCAAGAGAAGATGACTAAAAGACAAAATATTAGGGAATGACTACTTTAAAAAAAAAAAAAGAATGAAAGGAAGAAGGAATTAGAAAACAGGAGGTACATTAGCTTTCCCTTGTAAACTGAGGAATGAAAACAGGATCTCAGGCACAGCAGTGGCCTGAGCAATACTTAAGAGGTAAAAATTGGGTTTAAGTTTTATCTTAAAATCTTGTTTTAGTAACAAATTTAAAGGGGAGAAAAATGTCATGACTCTAATCTTATATACTAATATTTCCTTGTTATTTAGGGATCAGACTTGCTATAACATAATTCCACTCTACAATTCAATGAAGAAGAAAGTTTTGTCTGACTCTGAGGTATTTAGATATTATCATGATTACTGCACTGGTCTTAGTCTGTATAGAAGAAGAAATGTACATGTAGTAATTTTCAGATAAATACTGTTAGGACAATTTTGTCTTATGTGTTATTTAACATAAAAATGGTTCAGAATTGTTTTTAAATTTTTTAAATGGCGGGAGCAGGGAGACTTTTTAACGATTCAGTATAGTGTTCCAGCATGTACGTCATAGGTTTTCTAAAGTATAAGGGAGATTATTGGTGTATAAATAACTGTGTAGCATAGTTGATACTTGAACACCATTGGGATTAGGTGAGCTGACACCCTGAGCAGTAGAAATCTGTGTATAATTTTTGATTCTCCTAAAACTTAACTACTAACAGCTTATTGTTTACAAGAAGCTTTACCAATAACGTAAACAGTTTATTAACACACATTTTGTATATTGTATATATTATATAATGTATTCTTAAAGTAAATTAGAGCAAAGAAAATGTTAAAATCATAAGAGAAAAAAACGTTCATAGTACTGTATGTATTTATTGAAAGAATTTGTGTATAAGTAGACCCATGCAGTTCAAGCTCATGTTGTTCAAGGGTCAACTGTAATGATGAAATCTAGAATGTTTAATGAATCTGATAAATCCTTGCTTCAAAGGAGGAAGAGAAAGATGCTGATGTGCCAGGGACTTCTACCCGAAAAAGAAAGGTAATGTATTTTTTGTTTTAGCAGAAATTCTTTATGTGAATTAAATTGTATTGTAAGCATTTTTTTACTGTTAATATTTTTAAAGACCTATTATTTCTATCTAAATCAGTTTTCATCATAAAATGCATGATTTTCAGAACTAGTTGAATGATATTTTTTATTATTTAAATTACTATATATAGTATATTCTCTATTAACTGGAACTCAAGCAACCAGCACTCTTCTTTTGTTGACTGCTTGAGTTCCTGCTAATGGAGAATTTACTCACATTTATCCAGCGTCTACCAATCCTCATGGGTGCCAGTTAACTGAGAGTCTACTATATTATCTAATTATGTAACACTGCATTAAAAATACAAAATTTATTTGTGTTGTTTTATTATATTATATATATTTGAACATTTTTATTTTAGGACCATCAGCCTAGAAGAAGATTACGTAACAGAGCTCAGTCTTACGATATTCAAGCATGGAAGAAACAATGTCAAGAATTGTTAAATCTCATATTTCAATGTGAAGATTCTGAGCCTTTCCGCCAGCCAGTAGATCTCCTTGAATATCCGGTAAGTGTTTTTGAAAATATTTTCTTTACCTGCAAATGATTTTGCTACATATCTTATTCATGACAGTTTATTATTTAAATTGTTATTTTTAATGGTTATAGTATGTTTCTTCATTATTTCATATCTCATTATTCATTTGGTTATATAGAGAATCTAAATTGAATAGTGTGGTAAAATAGAAAAAACCCCGAACTGAGATGCCAAAGAATTGAGTTCTGATCCCAGCTTTGTCTTTTGCAACTTTGATCAAGTCATTTAGTTTTCTTATCTAAATTTGTTTTTTCATTTTCTTCCCTGCACTAATTCTATAAATTTATTATGGCAGTTATTTAGGAAACAATAATAATAATACCTACCTAACCATCCTTACAAGGTTGTTACAGACATGGAATGAGAATACATTAAAGTTTTAAATTGAAACACTATATACAATGTAAGATGGTATTATCATGTGTGTGGGGAGGTGTGTTTATGTCAGTTTATGATCTCTGTGGAATTCATGGTAAAAAGGTTGAGTAAATATGATCCAAGTGTTTATTTTTGCATGTAGTCTTACCAATCCATGTTTTTGTATGTGTTCTAAGTTGCAATGATGAAAATTGAGAAATTTCATCAATAGATAAATATCATAAATACCTTTTCTTGTCATTTAAAATCAAGAAACATGAAGTCTTAAATGTAGAAGATAAATCTTTAATTCCAGCAATATGATAAACTGGGCTAGTTCACACCCTACCTTCCAGAAATCTCAGAAGAACTGAGATAATGCTTTAGTGCTCTGGTTTTCTATTCTCCTTGTTTTTGGAACCTGTGGATTTCCCTTTGTTTCTTGCAAACCCAACTTTATATTTTAGAAAATAAGTTATAATTTAACAGGCACTTGCAGGTGTTTATATTCTGAACTTTTATTGAGGAAAGAAGAGGGGAGGGGTAAGTAATGTCTAGATCCTAGAGGCACAAGTTATTAACACTGTGCAGAGACAGGTGAAGCCATGTGAGCCATGGTGAGGAAGGATATTGGAATTGAAACTCCACCTGGGACTGTTGAAAGACTTAACCCTCAGCTGAAAGGAACAGAATCATTTCTTCACAAAGAACAGTATTTCTCTCTGGCATTCTGGTGTCATATATCTCACTAGGCTTGCAGTATGCATGGACTTAGATTTCAAATTTACACTCCTTTTTGGTGTAGAAATTCATTAGGGGAAAAATAAAACAATCCCTACTGAAAATGAACTAATGATAAGTTGTAAACTATTCTAGGGAGTAATCCATCATACGAGGTTGCACAGTTTTGCAAAGCCATTCTAGAAAAAGTGTTACGTACCACATTGCTGAATATCACTATGGTCACCTTTGAAGTACTCCCCTTGGGAAGCTATGTACTGATGCCAGCGCCTAGTCCACCCTTCAAAGCAGTTTTGGAACTCTTTCTGGAATGGCCATCAGAGCTGCCGTCTTCCCAAAATCTGACAGTTCAGTTTGCGAACTTGCCACTGTGCACTTACATTGGCAGCACTGTACTAACAACTTGTCAAGGTTATGACACCTTACAGAGTTGTTTGTATAGTGCTGCCAATGAAAGTGCACAGCGGCAAGTTTGCGAACTGAATTGTCAGATTTTGGGAAGGACGGCAGCTCTGGTGGCCATTACAGAAAAATCGAGTTCCAAAATTGCTTTGAAGAGTAGACAGGGCGTTGGTGTTGGTGCATAGATAGCTTCCCAAGGGGAGTACTTGGAAGGTGACTGTAGTGATACTCAACAATGAGGTATGTAGCTCTTTTTCTGTGATGCGTTCGTGAACTTAATTGTCCAACCTTGTATATACAATAGAAACGACAAATGGAAATACTAGCACTCTTGCCTCCAAAACTTGAGATAATGGATTATTGTGAAATACTATACTTCATCAAATCTAAAACACTGTTCATTGTAAGATGACTATTATTTTATGTAACACCAAACAAAGAAAAATGCTACCAATTAAACTTTGATTTGACATTTTGGTTTAAGAGAAATGGGATAAGAACCATAAGGGGGAGAAAAGGACTAAAGATAAAAGAAAAATGTTAAAGCAACCATATAGAAAATATGGGAAAGACCCAATACTGTGATCCCACCAACTCATTTTACTGATACTGAACTGAAGCTTAGATTAAGCAGCTCTCCAAAATATGTACTATTTTTTGACAAAAGGAGAACAAGGCCTTCTATCTCCTGTGTCTAGTGCACTAGAGCTATGTGTAATATTCTTAGAGAATAGGTAATATATAAGCATGCAGTCTTAAGTATAATGTGAATATGTAGAACCTCTCCTTCAGCCAGCTAAAGTTATTAGCAGACAAAAAGTACCAGAATCAAGAGAAAGTTTTAATTTAATACCATCTCTCTCGTGGTACTCCTTGATGGAAGTGTGAAAACTTGTGGCTGTTTACTGTTTTTATTACTGTAACAGAACAGGAAACTGGATAATTTGCTTTTTATACTTCAGAATTAATTAAAATTATCAGACTTAAACATAGAAAATTTTTAAGACAGATCATGCTCTTCATACTTCAGCTTTTGTATGAAAATGTTATTATTTATTTTTATATGGTTCCCTGAGCAGGAATCGAGCCCAGGCCATGGCAGTGAGCACTGAACCCTAGCCACTACACCACCAGGGAACCCCCCTATTATATATTTTGAGTTTAGATACTTCAGCTTTTGTATGAAAATACTATTTTATATTTTGAGTTTAATCAAATATTCAAGGCAAGATTTTAAAAATTAAATGTTTTTATGGAAATTATCATGCTAAATATTCTCCCTTTATTTATTCTACAAAAGTGTATTGAGTTGCTACCATACCCTCTACAGAGTAATAGAAACTCAAGATGTGAACCAAGAAAAATGAAGTGCTGTACATAAATTTGACATTTATTTAAAATTTTGCATTTAAAAATTTTACATGATTTTCTCAGAAATTACAGTTTGTAAATCCAGTATGTCATAATATTCAATAGCTAAGTAATTATAGATTTTGTCAGAGTAGTTTGATATCCTTAAGAGGATAGAGATGTTGGACACTTGAGATGCTATTACCATTGCATAAAGCAATTTTGTAACTACTCTTCCACCCTCCCTCCAGCTGTCTGAAGAATCAGGGGTTCAGTCTTCAGAATATCTTTTTTGAAATGACAGTCTTCCACTAATGATAAATTTAATTTCTATAAATGACTAAGTTATTTAGACACAAGAAGATTCTGGAAGATAGAAGACATACAGGATAGGGACCGCAGGACCTGAGAAATAAAAAAGTAGTGAATTTCCTGGATATGTTTTTTGCCTTATATATGGTACTGGCATAAAAATAGAGACACTAACAACTTAGAAATTCCAACATGCACTGATCAGAAAATCCTGCTTTCCAGCCAAACAGACCAGGAAAGGTGCAACCTAGAAACACAACAGACAATAGCTGCTCTTCTCCAGCCAACTACCACAGAAATATATTGTGGTCTTCCCCCTTTTCTACTAGCAAAGGCCAGTGAGAGCCATCTCCCTGCTTCCCAAATACCAGCTTAGACTTCTACCCTCACATGGCAGTAATGAGATACCTTACTGGGGAGTATTAGTAGAGGCCTAATGGGGTGTCAGGACTTTCACCACTGATGAGTGATAACAAGCCTCACCCGCCTTTACCCCTTCACCTTCCCTACCCCTGCCATCCATAGTGTCAGTGGAGGCCATGCAGTAACAAAGGCTCTCCCTATTCCCAACCAGGCAGGTATCATTGGAAGCCTAGTAAGGAGCCAGAACTCCTATCCATTACCATCAGTTTCAAGGAACTAATCCACAATCCTTGAGTATCAGTGGAGGCCAAGTAAAATCTGAACTTTCTCCACTCCTACCTGGCAGTAACAAGGCAGTGCCCACTCTTAGCCCAAAGAGTGGGGTCAGAGTAGGCCCACACAAGAATGAGATTTAAAAGAAGATCCAGTTTAAGAGCCATAATGTCCACATTTCAGGCAAAAATCACTTGTTTTTCCAAGGAAATCTCAGAAAAACATTTGAAGAACAAAATGGAAATAGGAAGAAAATATAATAACTGAAATAAAACTCACTGTAAAGAACGGAGGAAAGAATCAGTGAATATGACTTTAAAATAATGAAGATAAGGGAAGTTTCTACACTTACACTGAAAAATTTTTGATAATTATGTATATAATTATAAACCTCAAAACTTAAACAACTATACAGAATTAGTCATAAACGTAGGTAAACCAAAGAATTCTAAAGCCTGTTTTAGTGACCCATAAGAAGATTGGAAAAAAGTAAAAAACAACAAATAAAACAATAAAATGACATACATAATTGAAATCATACAGTGTGTTTTGCAACCACAGTGCAATCAAACAAGAAATCAATAACAGAAAAGTAACAGGAAAATATCCAAACACTTAATAACTAAACAATACACTTATAAATAATCCATGACTCATTAGAATACTTATGGAAATAAAAAATACATTGAACTTAATGAAAAGGGATACACTATATCAAAATTTGCAGGGTGCAGGTGAAGCAATGCAGGGAAATTTGTAGTACAAAGTAGTCTGTCGGAAGAGGAAAAGTCTCAAATCAGTAACCCAGGCTCTCTCAAGACCTAGAAAAAAAGAATAAAATTAACCAAAAGTGAGAAGAAATAATAAAGATAAGAGAGAAATCAATGAAATTGAAAACAGAAAAATAGAGAAAAGCCATAAAACCAAAAAGTGATTCTTTGAAAAGATCACTAAAATTGACAAATCTCTATTAAGATTTACAAACCTGAAAAGAAAAAAGACACAAATTACTAATATCAGGAATGCGGTAGGCAATACTACTACAGACCCTACAGATATGAAAAAGATAATAAAGGAATACTACAAATAACTCTACACATAGAAATTTGACATTCTAGATGAAATGGGTCAATTCGCAAAGTACAAATGACCACAGTTAACCCAATGTGAAATTGATTATTTAAATAGTTTTGTAACTAGTCAGGAAATGTAATTAGCATTTAAAAGCTTTCAAAAAAGAAATCTCTAAGTCCAGATGTCTGCACTGGAGAATTCTACCAGATGTTTAAAGATTTAACACTAATCCTGTATAATCTTTTCCACAGGGTAGAGAAGAGAACACTTCTTCACTCAATCTTTGAAGCCAGTATTCTTTTGATATCAAAACCAGACAAAAACAATACTAAAGCAGAAAATATAAAAGTTCTTAATAAAATACCAGCAGGTGGAATTCAGCAATATATAACAATGATTTTATACTATGATCAAATGGGGTATTCTTTCCCCAGGGATGTAAAAGCTGGTTCAGTTTTCAAAAATCAATCAGTGTAATTCATTGTATTAAAAGAGAGAATCACTTGTCATGTTAATTAATGCAGAAAACTTTTGACAGAATGTATTACCCATTTGTTCTAAGAACACAGTGTTGGATGTGATATGGCAAACCCATCATGGCCACCAGAGGAAATGAGAATGAAGCTTAGAAGGAAGAAGTTTATTATACTTGCTGATCCTAGAGAGAGGGTCATCAAATGCCACTTAGAATCACAGGCAAGCACCAGGTTTTGATCATGTGGCATAAGACAACAGGGAAAAGCTTAGGCCGGATGCTTTATTGGGGTTTCCACAAGAGAGGTGAAGCAGGGCAGGGTAAGCTGTTTATGACTGGCTATTTTAAATAATTCCAGTGGGTTTTTGGAGCATAAGGATGGTCTCTGGTTGTCTCGTACCTAGCCCTGGGATGATTCAGGGCAGAGGAAATACTGGCTTGGTGTGTGAGAGTTAGATAAGGAGGTGGTTGGTTTGAATAAGGAAAAGGTGTTCCTAGTGTAGCCCTTTGCTATCTCTAAAAATTGGCTAGCCTTGGGAGGGGCAGTGTCTGCTCAGGTCTGTAAGGCCCCCAAATGCCAGAGCATCAAGAATATAGAAAATAAGAAAATAATTATAATTGGCCCAGTGATGAATGGATGCCAAATAGACAAATATGTAATCTAAGAAAACAGAACATCATTAATAATAATAATTAAAAAAACCTTAAGAAAACTAGGAATAAAGGGGAGCTTTCATAACTTGATAAAGAACATTTATTAAATAACTTGCAGCTAACATCATGCTTCATTGTAAACGATTGAATGCTTTCCCCCCTAAGATTGGGAATGAGGCACTGCTATTCAGTATAGTACTGGAAATTCTAACCAATGCAAAAAGACAAGAAAGTAAAAAGGCATTCAGATTATTAAGGAAGAAATAAAACTGTCCCTGTTTGTAAGGGGCAATAATCCTGTTTGCTTTATGGTCAAACATATTTGATCATAATTTAAACTTGATGGTGCAAAGTCAAGTTATCTTTAGAAAAATACAGTTACATTCTCCAAGGCTATGGAAAAGGTGTAGTGCTTTTTATCCTTATTAATAGATACTGTATGCGGATAATTTTATACTATTTGTTGCTTTATTCTGCTTTCAGTTTTTTATTGCTTCTAATCTATTGCTTTATATTATACACAATTGTCTAGGTGAAGAATTTGGGTAATTCTACTTCTCCTGTGGAATAAAGTGTATAGGCTTTGTGACAACTAGTTAAAGTTATGGTTATGTTTCAGTGAGTCAGCAGCCTTTAGAATATATAGGTAGCATAGAGTTTGGGGTGTTTTACATCAAACTTAACATGTGTAGTTGTAGAGCTGAGTGCTTTTCACTTTTTAAATCTCTTTTCTATAATAATACAACTCCACCATTCACCTCTTCCCTAAGCACAGAGTGGAACTTAATAATAGATTCTTGAATGAGAAAAACCCTATGTTCAATACAATAAAAGGGAGAGGGCATGGAAAAAAATTATTAGAAAAAGGGGAGCCTTGATGAGGGAAACAAGGAATGATTATCAGTAATTCTAGGACTTGCATTCATCATAGAAATTGTATGTGAATCCCTGTGCTGAGAAGTAATGCTTTGTGGTAGTAATGATGATAATAATAATAGCACCTATTTTTGTTTTTTTAGGATTACAGAGACATCATTGACACACCAATGGATTTTGCCACTGTTAGAGAAACTTTAGAGGCTGGGAATTATGAGTCACCAATGGAGTTATGTAAAGATGTCAGACTTATTTTTAGTAATTCTAAAGCATATACACCAAGCAAAAGATCAAGGGTATATAATTAAATTTTCTTTTATGTTTAAATTAAATTAGTAGAAAAACTATGTTAAGTAAGTAAATATTGCTTTTAGTAAAAATTTAGAGCAAAATTGACTTTCTGTTCTTAATGGTATCCTAGTGGAAAAAAGAATTAGCTTCTTTCTACTTTGTTTCTTCTATGAAATAATACTGATACCCCTAATGTTTAGGGATGGTAACTTTTCTTGAAGTAGTATGGTTGACTAGATGTATCACAGACTTACTGTCCCCATGTATTAGGGCTGTGCAGGCTTAACTTTTCCAGCTATTTTCTACATTAATGGAAAGGAGCATTTTTGTGATTTATAAAAATGAGTAAACTTTAATTTACCTGATTTTGGCCAGACAACACAAAAGGATGATAATATGCAAATGAAATTAGAAAGACTAGATTGCTGATTCTAGGTAGCAATGGAAAACCAGTTCAAACACTCGGAAATAATTTCAGTATGAAAGAGTTCATAGAAATTTTGTCTTATGAGCCATCTGAATTCACTGTAGGCCTTTTATGAAAGCATGGAAGATTCCTAATCTAGATACAAAAATAAATTAGTTATAGAAATGCTTCAGTTTTACTCTTCATCAAAAGAGATTTGGGGAAAGCCATGTTTAAATTCTAAAAACTTTTTGCTAGAAGAAATATTTAAATTGTATGTTAACATTTACTGAATGAGCAATTTCCTTTGAGGAATATTTGAACAGTTTTTTTCTTACCATAGATTTACAGCATGAGTTTGCGTCTCTCTGCTTTCTTTGAAGAACACATCAGTTCCGTTTTATCAGATTATAAATCTGCTCTTCGTTTTCATAAAAGAAATACAATAACGAAAAGGAGGAAGAAAAGAAACAGAAGCAGCTCTGTTTCCAGTAGTGTTGCATCAAGGTATTTGACTTCTTTTAAACAGCATCAAGATCTGTAACTTTGTCATCTGAATGATAGAACTTGGTGTTTTTTATTTTTTAATACTTCCTTTACTATATTGCAGAATGATTTATTTGACATGCAAGTTCCTATGATGTGGAGGATTTTTAATCTTTTAACTAAAGCTATACTAGTGTAAGTGCTTAAATTCAAACTGCTAAATCTATACAGTAAAACAGCATTTTTAGGATAGTGATGGCATCATGCTTCTGTCATGTATAACTATATATAGCATTTATGGCGATCCTTCACTAAATGTTCACTTTCAAAGGCTCACAACCATATGAAATCCACTACAAATCTCATATTTAACATATTTCATAATAGTACAAAATATTAAATCCAGTAGTATTTATAAAATACTATTGTGTTTTATTCATCTAGAATAGAGCTATAAGAATGACTAATTATATTATTTTATTTACAGCCCTGAAAGGAAAAAACGGATTGTAAAACCTCAGCTAAAGCCAGATATTTCTACCTCTCCGCTCTCTATACCTACACGATCAGTACCACCAAGGCACAATGCCGTTCAAATAAATGGTAAAACAGAATCTAGTTCTGTAGTTCGAACCAGAAGTAACAGAGTGGTTGTAGATCCAGTTACCACTGAGCAACCATCTACTTCTTCAGCAGCAAAGAATTTTATTTCAAAAGCTAATACATCTGCAATGCCAGGGAAAACAAGTAAGAATCATTTACAGTTTCTGAATTAAAGAATATATAATGACTCTTAATTTAAGCTTTTACTTTGCCAAATGACATATAAAGGCTGTCCAGAAAGTATCCAGTCATGTAATATGAAAAATAGAGGCATTTACGGCTGGATTTTTTTCTGGATAGCTCTCATATACTGGATTTTAGTAAATTCCAGCAGACACTGTTGGTTTTCTTTCTTTATTGTTTTTGCCCTTTTAAAAAAATTTTGTTTTTAATAAGAAAAAGAAAATTGAAGTTAGAGTATCAGTGTAGAATAATGCTTAAAAATGGCAACTCTGACCCAAACCGCCTAAATTTAAATCAAGTGTCTAGATTTAACTAGCAATTTGCCAAGACTTGCTTTCATAATCTTGAAGTGACTGAACAGCTGCTAAAAGGTCTGAAATTATTGAGTTTAATTGTTTACATCTTTTTGCTATTTGAAAGTATATTTTCTAAAGAAGCTTTAAGTGTCTCCCAGGTTTTGTCTTCTTGGTTAATTCAAGCAATTGAAGTTAGAAGTAATTGCAACCTTCTTGCTTGTTATGTTAAATAACTTTTAGCTTTTAATGTTTTGTGTGTATGTTTTAGTTCTAGAGAATTCTGTGAAACATTCTAAAACCTTGAGTACTCTTTCAAATCCTGGTCAATCCAATTTTAGTCATGGCACTAGGAATAATTCTGCAAAAGAAAACTTGGAAAAGGAAAAGCCAGTCAAACGTAAAATGAAATCATCTGTACTCTCAAAGACATCCACTCTTTCAAAGTCATCGACTGTCATTGAGCAAGGTAAAGTGTTATTTGTATCTCCCAAGTTAGAGTAGATCTTCCTTAAAACTGATGATTTTGTTGTAGTTAGCAGTTAAATAGTTTTTAGGTTGTTTATTTAAAACTCACATTCTTATTAGTTGATAAATTTAGTGAGACATCTTTTGATTTGCGGTTTTATGCCAAAAGCAAATGGTATTATTATTAAATTTTAAAAGCCAAGAAAGACTTTCTATATGGAAATGAAAACTAATTGTACAATCAGTTTTTAACTATATCATTACAAAACCTAAAAAAGTATATCCAAAAAGTTTAAATTAAATGGATTTAGTTACCCCTTGTAGCACTCTTCATTTTATTATAAAAATTGTTATTACAGTACAAAATTCAGCACAGCAAACCTTTATTAAATAATTTATCAGCATTGTCTACTGCCAGACCCTTATACAACCTTTGACTTTTTACAGTTATTCTTCCAAGTGCTTTCATCTAAAGATTTTGTTTGTAAGAAAGCGAAGGTAAATGATATAAATACACCCTGTGTATTGACATTAAAATAATTATGGCTTTTTGGCAACAGATACCTCAAGAATAAGCCTTTTATGTCATGATTTCCAAAATATATTGAAACCATTCCCTCTTCAGTGTTCTCCCCAGAACTTCTCAGAATTTGTTTATTGAAACGTCTTCATTTTGATTAATGGCATTGAGATCTATCCACTTATGTAAGCTTATAAACAGGGAGTCATCCTAGCCTTCTTTCATCATCCACATCTACTTGACAGCGATTAGTTTCTGTTGTTTCTGCCACCATCATCTCTCAAATCCATTCCCTCCTCTCCATTCTCACACTCGTGGCCTTAATTTAGGCCTACCTAATTTCTCACCTAGACTGTTGTTCTAATTTCATCACTGGTCTTCCTGCTTCATCAATTCTTAACTCTTTTCCTTACCCAGTCCATTCTCCATAATGCAGCCAAAGTAATCTTTCTGATCATATTTCTCCAGCACAGCATGTGCACTCACACATGCACACACACTCTTAAAATCCTTTCCTGCTTCCCAGTCATATATGGAATCGGTTTTTAATGTTTTTGCCTGTTATTCATGACTTTTCATTACTTGACTATTGCCTCACATTCCAGCTTACCTACTTGTTTTCTCCCTTTTATGTCCCATCCATTGTAAACCACTTGGAAGTCCCGGAATAGCATTGTCCTTTTCTTCCTTTGGAATGTCTTCTTCCTCCTAGTTAAATGGTTTCCTGTTACTTTTCAAGTTTCATTTTGAAATGTCATGTTCTTCAGAAAGCCTTCTCCTTTAGAGAGAATCAAGCGTATCTTTGTTTGTTTGTTTTTTGTATGTGGGTAGCTCCCTGGCCAGGAATTGAACCCAGGCCGCAGCGCTGACAGCGCCAGTGCCGAAGCCCTAAGCCACTGCACCACCAGGGAACTCCCCTAAGCGTATCTTTGTGTTTCCAGACCTGTTCATTGCCTTTTGTGGCACTTAGAATGTTGATAGAATTTTTCTTTTTTTACAAATGTCTTATCTTCAGTAAAATCTAAATTCCCGTGTTTCTTTACTCATTTTTAAATCATCTGTACTTAGTATACATTGGACAGTCAATGCTTGAGTAAGTAAGTAAATGACATTGTATATGAGTGTTTTACGTTTCTATATTTTCTTCCTTTCTGGACTGAATTAAGTTTTGAATAGTTTATTGGCCTTGCTTATATCATTTCTGAATTCTAGAGAAATCATCAAATGTATGTAATGAATTTGTTCTAGCATTATAATAGGAGAGGTAATTTTTTAGTATTACAGATACAGAAGAGGACCAGTATAGTATAGAAATACAATTAGCTATGAAGTAACTCATTAATGATGACTTACTACATAAATATTGAATCTGAATTAACTACTAGAATCAAGAGTAGTGCTGATCAATGGAAATGCAATATAAGCCAGATAGGTAATTTAAAATTTTCTAGTAGCTACTTCTAGTAACAAAGAGGTGAAATTACCAATTTTAATAATATATTTTATTTACTCTGTGATATCCAAAATATTATCATTTAAACATGTGATCAATATTTCAAAATGTATACAGCATCAGTATTCAAATGTAAATGTAATTAAAAATTTAGTTCCTCAATGGCATAGGTACATTTCAGGTGCTCAGTAGCCATGTGGGTAGTAATTGTCTTTGGACAGCACAGGTCCAGAATCATTGGTTTTTCAACCCTTTTTAGCTCCTGAATTCCTTTTTAAGAGAGCTGCATTAATTCTTAACCTTTTTAGGTTATGCATTGCTTTGTGATGTTTATAAAACCTGTAGTCCCTTCACCAGAAAATGCACATAGACATAGCCACACAAAATTCAGACCATTTCAAGGAGTTCCTGAAGTACTTGACGCCAGTCTATAGAACTTCTGTAGTGGATACATGGACAGGATATTTAGAACCCTTGTCAGTGTCTTAATGTAAAAAAAAGAGAAGATATATGGAATCCTCAGGCAGATAAAGTGTAATTGTTAGAAAATGCTTAACTACTTTGTGAGCATTTGGGCATGCACGCCAACACACACACTTCTCTCGTTACTGTTACTCCTCCCACTTCATTATGGAAAACTACCAATTTAAAGAAAAACATTTGTACTGTGGGGGTCAGGAAATGAGGGCTTTGCCTTCTCCCTCTACTACTGGCTCTGGTCTTTTGTGAGTCTCTTGATATTTTGTTTGTTTTTATTTTTTTTTTTATACTTACGAAATACAATTCCAACTCATGACAAAAGATATCATTATGAAGCAGCATTCGCTTTAAAAGCAATTTCCATCTCTGTGGATTTCCTCTAAAATACTGCATTGCAGATCGTATGTATCACAACCAAACAAAAAACTTTAGAATTTGGGAAGAAAAAAGTTAGTGGTAGTTCATGTATATCATCTGTTTTCACCTGAAAAGGTAATGAAATTTTTTTTTTTTTTAAATCACAAAAAAGAGAGTACATCATTATCTCTAGATTCTACATATTTAGAATTTAAGAGAGTTCCCTGGTGGTGTAGTGGCTAGGCTTCAGTGCTCTCAACGCTGCAGCCTGGGTTCAATTCCCAGCCAGGGAACTACCCCCAAAAAATAAATAAATAAATAGAATTTGATCCCCCCCCCACTTTTTTTTTTTTTAAATAAAGCATAAAGGCCTTTATCATGGAGTTTGTTACAGTGGGATTTTAATCATGATAATGGTGGCACCCATACAACATACCTCAGAGATATTGCAGGTTAGGTAGGGTATACCCACCACAATAAAGCAAATATGGCAATTAAGCAAGTCACATGAATTTTTGGGTTTCCCAGTGCATATAAAAGTTATGTTTACACTATACTATAGTCCATTAAGCATGCAATAGCATTATATCTTTAAAGAACAATGTAGAGGGTTCCCTGGTGGTGTAGTGGCTAGGCTTTGGCGTTCTCAATGCTGCAGCCTGGGTTCAATTCCCAGGCAGGGAACCACCAAAAAAAAACCAAAAACAACAACAACAACAACAACAACAAAACAATGTACATATCTTAATTTTAAAATACTTTATTGCTAAATAATTCTAAGCATCATTTGAGCCTGGTGGAAAATTGTGCCAATAGACTTGCTTGATGCAGGTGTGCCACAAACCTTTAATTTGTTAAAAAAAAAAAAAAAAAAAAGCCAGTATCTGTGAAGTGTAATAAAGCAAAATGCAATAAAACAAGGTGTATCTATAAATAATATCATTAAATATTAGCCTTTTGTTGGTTATTGTTTTAGTAAAATAATAATTAGGATTATGGCATTACCTATAAGTATAGCATTAGTTTCATTGATTAGTTTGAGGGTCAAATAAAAAAGCAATTTCATATATTAAGTGTGCCATTGTTCCCTTTTAACAGATTGTAAGAACAATGCTCTTGTACCAGGAAGCATTCAAGTAAATGGCCATGGAGGGCAGCCATCTAAACTTGTGAAGAGGGGACCTGGAAGGAAACCTAAGGTAGAAATTAATACCAATAGTGTTGAAGTTATACACAAGAAGAGGGGTAGAAAGCCGAAAAAGCTACTGTATGCAAAGCCAGAAAATTCAGAGCAAAATAATATACATCCTGTCAGAGATGAAGTAGTTCCTTCTTCAACATGCAATTTCCTTTCTGAAACTAATATTGTAAAGGAGGATTTGTTACAGAAAAAGAGTCGTGGAGGTAGAAAACCCAAAAGGAAGGTGAAGACACAAAAACTAGACTCCGACCTCATAGTTCCTACAAGTGTTAAAATGCTAAGGCGAAGTAACCGAAAAAAGACAGATGATCCAATGGATGAGGAAGAAGAGTTTGAGGAACTTAAAGGCTCTGAACCCCACATGAGAACTAGAAACCAAGGTCGAAGGACAGCTTTTTATAATGAGGATGACTCCGAAGAGGAGCAAAGGCAGCTGTTGTTTGAAGACACCTCTTTGACTTTTGGAACTTCTAGCAGAGGACGTGTCCGGAAGTTGACTGAAAAAGCAAAAGCTAATTTAATTGGTTGGTAACTTGTACCAAAATATTTTACTTCAAAATCATAAAGCAGGTACAGTTAAGGAATATGTAGAACTAAAGTTTCTGCCTCCTTGTTTCTGTGGCAGATTAGGAAATGTTATGTTTGATTTGCAAAAACAAACTTACAAGACACTTCACTTCTTTAAATGAATATATATAAATATATACATATATATTTTAAATGTTTGCTATTTATTCCCTTAGATAGGTTATGCATTTCAACATTCATTTCATTCACTGTTCAGAAAAATAAAAAAGAAGGAAATTGAGGACTTTATAATAAATTCCCAATTTATTTCTGGAAAAGACAGTTCTGCTACATTTTTAAGGAGCATAGTATTCCTAGTGATAGAGCGTTTCATGTTAAAATGAATTATTTTTTACCAAGCCAGGTACATTTCTACTGATACAGAAGTCGTGCCCCTTAGGAAGAGAGGTGTTACCAGAGTAGCAGTAAATTAAGAAATGTGTTTCCTCTAAAGATAAATATAAAATTCCCACAATTTGATACCCTAAAGAGTTTTACTTGTACAATATTCATCTACAAAGAATCTAGAAGAGGCTTTTGCTGTATTCCATTTCTGCCAAACGTACGAGAAAATGTACTGATGAAAGGGAAACATATCCACATTGGAAAACATTTGACTGTCTAATTTTTCAGACCTTGATTCTTATATCAATCACTCGATCTCTGTTTATTGTGCCAAAGACTGAGGATCAGTGCAGTGGAAAGCCTGTTTTTGACTTGTCAGGACAGCATACACTTTTCAATATTGGAAAGGTTATATATTATTCTAAAGAGCGAATTAGTAAAGAGTTATGCTGAGATATATCCTTTTTTGGTACTAATAGTAGAAAGCAATGCACTGGTGGGTCCTTTGACAGAGATGTTTTGGAGAAAGTGTTTAAGTGGTTAAAGGATTCAAGGAAAATACAGGAAAAAGGTATGGGATTTGATGTTTACTTGATGATTTGGATTAATGTCATTTCTAAACTTTAGACATATCTAATAGGCTAAATGACTTACAAAGAAATGTGTCTGTGTGTGTATGTGTATATATTGATAAATGGGTATAATTAAATATATATACAAACACATACTTATATACTATTACCCAGGTATAAATTCTTTTTTCAGGATTTTTTAGATAGTGATAGAATAAAAATAATTTTAAAATGTCATACTTTATAGTTTAATTTTAAGGGGAAGATTGGTTATTTTCAATTATTAAAGGTTAAAATAGGCCAAATCACTTTTTATGCAATCATGTTTTATACAGTGGTCTCATTGCACATTGTTTTTTCTGCACTTTTTACGGTATCCTTATCACGCTGGTATGTCAGTATACACCCTAAAGAAAAATTCCATTTAATGATTGTGCCTTGTATTCTATTATTTTTTGCATCATTAGTAAAATTAAGTTGTCTATTGTAAATGATAATTATATGACTTAGGAGAATGTATTGCTATATGTACTGCTATGGAAAAGGAAAGCAGTTATTTATTTGTTTATGGTACAGTTATTTTATACCTTAAAAACCAACATAAATATACCATTTCTATTGTTTAAAAATTATTGTCCAGTTTTTAAAAAGTCAAAAGAATGTAGTATTTTCTGAGGACTGGTATGGTACAAAAATGTAACCAAAATTTTCAGATACTACATTTTTAAAAAATGAGGATGGGAAAATATGTATCAGCATGACCTTGATGTAGAAATATAAAGTCTTTAATTAAACCTTGGAAAAATACATTACATCATTATTTCTTATTTCTGGTAGGGATAAATTTAGCTATCATTTAATTGTCTTGAAGAAGAATGGAAAGTGATACATTTGGGCTTTTTAGACCGTTTGTAACTAAATTTGTACAGAAATCCTTCTGTAAAATTAAGTAAACCATTTTCCAGATCTTAACTGGATTGCTGTGATTTTGCAGTTGAAAAATAATTTCAAATTTTTCAGGTTTTTTGTATATTTATTTTTTTCTAACAAATATATTTAACTATATAATTAAAATCCAGTAGTTAAACTCTTCATAATGCAGAAATGGATGGCTTGGTTGTATAGTAAAATGAATCAGTTACACCATTGAAAATAATAGTGTGTATGTTTGAAATTTGTCATTAAAGTAATTTGTTGCTTTTGAAGGCAATCTGTTTGAAACATGTAATTTCCTGATGTTATCTGCATTGTGTTAGAAAAAATAATAGACTATAAATCCATTTTTGTAAAATATGTGAATAATTCCAAAGTGTGTACAGAAAAAAGAAGAGCGTACACAGTCTTAGAGTGGAATATACCTCTAGTACAGTGTATGGATTAATTCTTACTCTTGAGCAAAGAAATGAGTATTTACCATTTTACCTGGAACAAAGTAATTGTATTACTCCTGTTCTAAAGACACTGTATATTTATGACCTTATTTGGACATTATTAGACACTGGTTTCTTAGTAAAGCAAAAATGACTTGGATCAGATTATTTGTAATTGAAACACTTAAAATGTATTAGTAATACCAGATATATTTAGATTTTATATTTTTATAATTTAGCTTCTATGCATTGCAGAAGTTGAATTCAGAATTTAAGTCGTTACCATATTTTTGTTCGGTTTGAACACTTGGAAAAATAGCTTCTTTGAGATAGTGAAACCTAGAATGTCCTGTTTATAGGCCAGAAGGAAATGTGGCTGTTGTCTTAGGTGAGCAATAAAACAAATCTGAAGTTTACTGAAAATTTCAGAAATATACCTGTTACATGCATGGAAATTGTAAATCGATTTATGTATTTTTAAGTACCTAACCCTAATATTCTCTCCCTGCACCCCAACATTCTCGAGTCCCAATCAAATCTTTAAAAATTATAAAATGTTGCAATTGAGCAATTTAAACATTCATTCTAATTACAGTTTCACAGCTCTGGACAATAGATACATAACTTTCTTAAAATTTTATGTTTTGCAGTCTGCTGTTACGGCATTGAACTATTTTCTGCATATATTTATATACTAAAGATTTGTTGGTCTTGTTTCCAGTATTGCACAGTTTCACAAATTTAAAGACTATTTTATTATATAAAAAAACTATCATACTCCCTAAATTTAATTAGAATAACTGTAGAATATTTATGAGCTTGATAAAGTCACATTCATGTCATATTTCAAGACATGAATTTGGCGAAATTTATTATCACTTGGAAATGAAATAAGATACACTGATAAGCAAAACAATCCTTATGTTGCATCTATGCTAACATCTAGAATTGTTTCTTATCTGCAGTGCTGTAGATTAAACAAACATTTTAATGAATGTATTCAACTAACATTTTTGTTTATGTGATATTAGCATTTACATGTTTTAAAATATGATTTGTAATATAAATTAGTTTCTTCCAGTTAATAGTGTTTACTTCAGTTCCTAGCATTCTATTTTATATATACTAACATGCCTATATGTATCTCTCTTAAATGTCATCTGGAAGCAGTTTTGATTTTCAGTTTTCTTTCTGATGGAAAGAAATTGTTATTCTAAATGTTTTTGTTCATTGAAATTTATTTTTGAGTAGGCTGAAAGGACCAACATACTTAAGTATTTAAAGGCTGTAAATGTTCTCCTTAAATGCAGGAGATAAACGATTTTAAAAGTCGTAATAGGGGAAGTACTTTTTATGTTATGTGAATTACTCCATACGTAGAAAGACATAATAGGTTGAGAAATGGTTTAGTTATATTTAGGTGAGAATTTATTTTCCTATTATAATGGGAAAAATGTAACATTTCCTCTTTCCCCTCCTTGCACTTTCCCTCAGTTCCCCAAGTTTCCAAGTGATTTAAACTATTATATTTACTAAGAAACTATTTCACTCTAAATGAAAAGTCATTTTGTACTAAGTACCCAAGAAAAGATCAGATTGAGTCAGAAAACTGTAATTACCACTTTTGATGCTCCAGAGATAAACCTTGTACACACTACAGTAAAACAAGAAATATTATGAGCTATAAATATGTATTATTTTTAGTTTTGAGAGCCCTGTGTTGAAATACTTTTTAATGCAGATAAAATCATCAGGAAATTAACCTTATACAGGGTCCAGCACAAATAACACCTCTTTTTTTATAAGCTGGTAATATATACCAAAATCATAAACGTGTAATTCTGTAACATAACAATATCATAACTACATTAATATAACTACTTTAAAAAGGGCGTTACTTCTGCCGGACCCTCTATGGCAGAAACCAAATACATATAGTGGTGAGTTTTCTTCATTTAAGGAGCTAAAAGAATAGGTTTGAGATGATACATTACATAATACATATGCAGATGAACACATGCTCATTACTTTTGTGCGTGTTGATTGATCACAACGATAAACTATAAATTGAGACAAAATACAAAGTTACATTTTTGGACCATATTAAAAACTGCAAGATAGGGTCTTATTAAAGGTTTTTTAGAAAGCTGTTAAATCCTGTCACACGACATTTAGACATGTAGAATGTAGTTCAATTTTTAAAAAGTAACTGACCTAGAGGGTTAAAGTTGAAACTGACACATTTTCAAATTAAAATTATGCTTATTTTGTACAGAAAACAATGTTAAACACAAGCAAATCTGTTGTATGTAATAAGTAACAGAGTTTAAAGACAAATTAATTATTTAGCTTTATTGAGGTTTTTGTTTCTTTCCTTCCAGAAAGTTGGAGTATCATGTTATAAATGGCAGTCTCACACCAGAATAGCAGTGCCCTTTCTTTTTGTACATATTGATTGGACCTTTCTTTACGGTTATGTGGACACTTTCTATGTTAGTTTTGATGCATAATTCTTTGAATCCTTTTATACAAACTAGAATGTATGTGTAAGAATTCCTGTCCCTGCAATGTAGTAACTACAAACTTATTTTTAAATAAATAGAAAACTTGTTTTTCTAAGCTATTTTGTAGAGCTTCATTTCTTTATTATTTGCTTTTTTGTTTTGTTTTGGTTAACACCTGAAACATTTGGTTCATAATTTCAAGAGGCACCATACCAAAGAAGCCATTATGTAAGTGCTGATGCATTAGAGTTTCCAATGCCCTGTCTATTTAACAAAATGTTAAAATTGCCAGCCAAAGGATTGTGGGTACCCTAATGTAATTTAATTCCAAAATAACTAAAGGTTAAAAGTAAATCATTTGCCTTTTAATGTGTATAAATACCTTGTATTTGTAATCATTTTGCACTTAATACCTTTACCATATGTTGAGTACTCTTTTTTGGTTTTGTTGGGAAAAGAATAGTGGAAAGGATTCAATGATAAACCTTTCTGTCTAATTAGCTGGGCATGTTGGCAGCACCATGCAGTGGAATGAACTGGGTTTGGAACTGAGTCATCCAAGTTCCTCGTCTGTAAAATCAAAAACATCGATACATAATTTACAGGGTCCAATTGAATTCAAATAGCCTATGATTATTCTTATTGTCCTCTATACTCAGGGCTTAATTTGGCTTTCTTATTTAGTCCCTAAAGAAAAGAGGCCATTTAATGTATAGCTTGCAGGCAAGCTGTCTTCTGGCCAGGATCTGACTAATAAATGGGAGATATTCTGAAACCTTAGGAAAAGGTGTTTTAACTGTGTTGTTGCAACACACTATAAATTGTGAGTTGAGTTGGAATATTTGTTTACTACTAATAAAAAGTACTAAAGTTTATGATTTTTCTAGGGGCTCTCTGAAGAATATCAAAGATATTTCCAGTGTAAAACACATCCTGAAATTTTTATTTTAGGATTCAATCTTGGAAAAGCAAAATGAAGAATTTTCAGAGGAGATTTAATCATTTGATTAAGATAGAATTGTAGGTACCTGAAACAATGGTTGGTTTCCATTTTATAAAAATAAAAGGAAAATTTGAAACATAGAAGGCAGAACAATTTTAAGGAAATTTACATCTTTAAAAGGGGGGAATTTGTTAATAATCAGGGATATTATCAAGTCAAAGCAAAGCAGATGACTGATGAGATACGAAAAATCTACCTGAGCTGATTAAAAAGAAGTAAAAGAGCCACTCAGTCTTTCAAGTTCTTTAAGAATAATTTATTATTTATACAAACCAAATTCTAGTTTGGTATTGACAGTACTTGCCAGTAAAGGTTTCACAAGTTTTTCCCCTTTATTCTTGTAAATAAGTGCCTCAAAGGTGTGAAAATTTTGCCAAATTTTTAGCACACTTGATAGTTTCTTTTCAGATTCTTACTCTCTCTTCTACTTGTAAATACTCAAGCTTCTCATATTTTGGAACATATAAACGCTTCTATCTCAAAATTCTTCTTGAAAAACAAACTCATTCCATCATTCTGATACTTAGTTTTATTTCTCTGTCACTATCTTTTCTTAGCTACCTATATTACAGATTTTAACTAACTTCTATTTCACAGAGAAAACAAAGGAAAGTAATTGAAAACTTAAATGCAAGCATTTTTGTGGAATAGCAAAGCTCAAGAACACCCAACTTTTAAACCTTAAAGTTGCAAAAATGAGCATGCTCATTAAATACATGACCCAAAGATAGCCACTCCATAGTATATAAACAGGAGCAAATGTATGTAAACTTAAAATTATACTTAGTGAGCAATATTTTAGTATTGAAACTTAAATAGGTATTCAATGATTATTAATTAACTCCATAGTAGTACAACATTTTGTTACCTGAGGAATTTGGAAATTACGTTCAAGCTGACATACTATAACACAAAATTACTGTTATAAAAACACTTGTCTGAATTACATTTATATGAACACATTTTAAGCTATTCTAAATATGTAAATGATGTTAGCGTATCTAGTCAGCGCAAACATAAGAAATTTTGGGGCTGTAGATGAACTCTTCTTGAGAAAGCAAACCCAATCTTAATTATAAAAAAAAGTATTCTTGCATTATACACACACACACACACACACACACATATATATATATATATATATATATATATATATATATATATATATATATATATATGATACAGTCATTTTTAAAAAACAAAATTATTAAATCAGTTTAATTTACTCTAAGTTTCACCTTAATTATATGAGCTGGGATTCGTATGTTAGAATCTTTGTGAGATAGGTGTTTCTGTACGCAGTGCGCATCCAGTGGCGAAGCCTGCTGCGCTGAATGCCTAGGACTGCGACGGGGCAGAGAGGGAAGGGACCGGACCCGCTCACCCCGACAGAGCGGGATTCTCGCCTCGTGTTTCCGCCACCACTTGCGCCTGTCCGCGAGGTGAGGAGGTGAGGAGCAGGGGGGACCTGACAGCACGGGCGGAGGGAGGGGTCGCCCCGGTGGCCGTCTGCGCTTACAGTGGGCCAATCGAGGTCCTCAACCTTCCACCCTCTACCCTTCCAGAGAGGCTCAGCCTAAATGTTCGCTCCTCCTTGGGCTCAGTTCCCGGCGCACCTGCCCGGATCCCGGCTTCAACAGTCAACAGGTCCGTGTTGCTGCAGATGTGTGGAGACCCTGGAACAGATAAATCGCAGGGCCGGCGAGGGGCCTCAGCACCCAGACCCCTTGACAGGTAACAGGATTGAGAAGGAACCAAGGTGAGGGCAGCGACTTCTCCCTGCCTTGGATTGTTTTAGGCACTTTGATGGGAGGAAGGAGGCGATGGTATAACTTATTGCTCCTTTTTGGGCCTGGGAGAGGACAAGTGTTTATTTTTCCTTCTCAAGGTAAGTTTTGATTTGGTTTGTGTTTTGTTATCTACACCTTTATCTCTCTTTTGGTTTATGTCATGTTTCCTCTTTTTGTAACAACCCATTCTTCAGTTTTTAAAAGGTATTTTGTAGCTATTACACAACCTAGGTTTACGTCTGTGTATTTATAATGCCTCAAACAGTAACTGTTTACCAGAAATGGATTTTTCTGTCAAGTGTTATCACTAAGCTAACTACTCCCATGAAAAATTTACTGAGGAGGTTCTGTTCTGATTCTGATTCCTGAACTAAGTTCTGGGATTTGTATTTCTCTTGAGTATTCCATAATGCCCAGGAGTGTGGTAGGCACATGGTAGACTTTAAATGTATTCTTGATAATCTATCACTTTTTTATGCAGGGAGAAACCAGTATCCTTTTCTCATTCTTCCTGTGACCTAATCAACCCCCACCCTATCCCCACCCACCCAAGCATGCCCAGATCCCCTTCTTATGGACCTTACACTGTCATCATCTTAAGTAGCAACTCCAGTGTCTCTCCCTTGGAACTCCTAAGGCTCATCCTTAGTATCATTCATATATGAATATATCAAAGCTTGGGCATCTGGCTTCAGCCTTTCAGACTTTTGCATGTTAATCCTTTGTGACCCATCCAAGTCTTTTCATTCTTTCCTATGTTCTTATCAGAAACAGCATAGTGTAATGGAAAGATGCTATTTTTTAATAACTGTATAATGAAAAATAGCAAACATAGAAATAACATCAAACATCCACCCAGTATTTAAATTTCCAAATGTTTTCAGCCCTGAATATTTTTTAGTTTGTTTGAATCATGATCCAAATAAGCTCCACATATTGCAATTGGTTAATATATATTTTAAATAATCCATAGGTACCTCCACCTGGACATCATCTCAGCCTCTATACCACTTTTTATTGTTACTGGAGTAAATTCTTATTTTTTAAGGCCCTTCTTCTAGATAATGAAAATAATGGACTCACCAGTGACATTCAGATTTAAAGTGAAATTCTTCTGTAGTTTTCATAATTTTAAAGCCTAACATTTTGGCTTGGAATCAGGGAGTGAAAAAAGAACATATAAAACAAGTCTCTTAAATTGTGCTTTCATTCAGGGGGATCCTTGATGTACTTTATAAAACATAAACACACTCTTACACATGTATATAAAATGGATTTGCTGGCAGAAGCTAGATTAAAATCTTTACATTAGGGAAAGAGAAGGATGTACTAACCTTCAGGCCATTCTGTTATGTGCCTTCTTAAATCAATTTTCTTCCTCCTGAGTATATACTTTTCCCTCTTATTTTATATTCTCTCTCTACTCCCAACACCCTGGCCTTTCTTTCTTTCTTTTTTTTTTTTTTTTTGTAGTTCCCTGGCTGGGAATTGAACCCAGGCTGCAGCATTGAGAGTGCTGAAGTCTAGCCACCACACCACCAGGGAACCCCACACTGGACTTTCATGCTAATACTCCTTATATTTTTTGATCAATGCTTTAATGCTGAAGATTGGCTGACCATTCACCAAAGAAGCTGTAGAAGAGGTTTGAGATTAGGCAGAAGATGGGCCCAGAATTGACCTCTATAGTCCTTCAGCTCTAGGAGTTCATGTAAGTCAAGAAACAATCCTGATGCTGGGAAAGAAGTTGAAAGGCAGAAGAGAAACCAGTCATACTACTGTCGGTGAAGAGTCAGTTCATGGTGCGGTAAGAAATGACTGCACATTCTTTTTCCGCTGTGTCTAAAAATCCCCAAGTTCTTCTGGTGCGTGTGCATACTGCAGCAGCAGTGTAGGCACCTACATCCTGCTGCCCACCACCAAGTGCGATCTCAGTTACCAGACGGAGAACAGATCCGAACTCAGCCAAGTCCCATATAATTAGGCTATTTCAGTTTGTCATTCTCTCTGTGTGTATTTGACACATAACATACAAACATTCTCAGTGCCAGCTTCTAACCTTTTATTGTTTTAACAGTAACTTGGCTTAAATGGGTCTCAGGAATTTCAGTCCCCCTTAAAAAAGGATCTTCTATTCCTAGTGAAGCTTTTCTTACAGTCTAAGATTTCTCTTTATTTTTTACGGCATATTTCCAGTGAGCTTTTATCTGGACTCTCAAATGTTAAGACACTTGTTAAGTGAACCTAAGTTTTGTGAAAAATCTGGTGCTTGGATCACAGGAAATAAGTTATGCTATTTATCATTTATTTTAAGAAGAGTAGTTGTAGCTAGGAAGAAACTTAATTACCTGGTAATGCTTCTAATAAGCTTTCAATCCAATACCAAAAATAAAAATTAGTAACTCACTAAGTTCAGCAGTACCAATTGAAAAAAAAACCTTTTGTTTCATATGTAAATGTTGCTAAAGGAATTTGTACCTTAAAGGTGAATAAACAATTTTTTCTACTTTTTTCCTCATATACTCCATAGAGAAGCATCTTGGAAGACTGTGGAGATTCCTGCAAATAATGTACTGATGGTTTTGCAGCTCTATTGTGCGAGCAGCTCTGCCAGCACCGTGTTCTGTCTCAGGGGTACAATGATGCTGCTCAGAGTCTTCAAGGAGAAAAAGGTTGTAGTATATTTTAATCTTGTCTTTTATTTCCTTTCATTATTAAAAAGCTACTATCCTTCAGAGAAGACCTTTACATCATTTAATATAATATTTTGGGATTGTGGAGGCAGAAAATAATAATTAATAAACAGTGGCTTTTAGCAAAAGACATAAAACAACATGTACAAATTTTTGTTGAAAAGGTAAGCCTAGGACTGGTAATTCCCTAACACAATGATGTAGTTATCCACAGTAAAAAAAATAAAACTAATTCAAAATCAGTATATATTCTCCTTTTGTAGTGGAAGCTCTGTAATTACATCTTCCACTTATCTTTTTCTTGGAAGGCAGGGGGAGGTGGCTCAATAAAGCATAACTCTACATCTACTAATTGAAAGTATTGCAATACTTTTCAACAATATTTAAGTGATCTGAATACTTAAAATTACCATTAGCTTTAAGAACAAACAGGAACTCTTCTTAAAATCTCTTTAAAAACTAGATGGGCAAATGGGGGCTCAAAACAATTGTGAAGAAAAATAAGGTTACTTTGTTACTTTAGATGGCAAAGTCTAATTTCTGAGATATATTTACTTTATCATTTTAGGAATAGGTACAGTGATGATGAAGAAAAAAATCTTCGCTTACTTTGCAGGTATTGAGTTAGTAAAAGTTTTGATATATTAAAAATAATTTTGTATTTTATTTGGTTGACATTGAACTGAGTTAATTATGCTCACCCTCTATTCCAATAAGGAATGTAATAACATTAGACTTTGCATGATTGATTTAGCATAAACAAAGAATAGTTTTCTTTTCATACTATTTACTTATTTGGGCTAGAGTTGACTTATTTGAATCATTATACTATTTTTTAAAAAATGGAATTACATTAAATATGCCTGATTCAATAAAAGGAAAAAGTGTAAGTTTTTGTATGAGCTACGAACTCATTATTGCTATAGGTACAAATTTGATTTTCTAAAATAGGCTTTGAAAGTAAAATGAATTCTAATGGAAACAAATTCAGTTTAAGCATCTGAAAGCCAGATTTTCCTCTTCCTTATTAGCCTTTTATTAGCCAGATACTGGGGGTGGGGGGGAGTTAAAGACATTTGAGGGGTTCATAGTCTTGTTGGTAGAGACAGAAAATAATTAGGATGTATTAATGTGATCAGTATAAAACTGACATATGTTTGAAGTGTTGGAACTATTTACCTGTTTTTAACTCTTGGCCCAATTATTTGTAGAAGGGAAGGAGCAGAGGATAAGTGATAGAATCTCTATATTTAAAAAAAAAAAAAGACATAAACATACTCCACTATGGTAAGAGACATAGTACTTAAGAGGATTTGTTTTTTAATTTCAGGGATCACTAATTTCTTCCACGATCGTTTAGATTAGCACTTTCTCCTCACACCTGGGCTTTCATCTTCTAGTGTGGAGACTAATTTTAGTTTTTAGTTCGCTACTGTCTCTTATTAATTGTCCTGAGTATATGAAACCCTGATAAATCTTAAGGCCTGTTTTAACAAATAAAGTTTTTGCTTAGTCGCTTTTTCACTGTTACAATATAACCAACTTACATTTGAATTCCAAACCAGCATTTGTTCAGTTTGATGTGGGATTGGTGATCATTAAAAGCAACAAGGCTATCTCGGAGCAATTGTTCTTTGGGGTGTTGAAGCCAAAACTCCAGAAGAGTGGCTGAAACAGAAATATTTTCCTGAGAGACAAATTATAAAAGGGTATTATTCTTTTAATAAACTAGTACAAATAATCCCTCTTAAAAATTAAATGCTGAGAGCAGCATTTAACTTGGATTGGCCACTATGAATTCTAGTCTTTTAACATAATTGAACATGGTATAGTAATTTAGGCCACATTAGATTATTAGTAGAATATGGCTGCAAAATATATGCATAAAAATAGCAAATGTTTGTGATTTGAATTAAACTACAGTTGACTCGAACAATTTGGGGGCTAGGGGCACCAACCCCCACCACCACACAAATTTAAATCTTCATTTAAATTTTGACTCCTGCCTAACTTACTTGTCCCTCAGTATCTGCTGGGGATTGTTCAGGACCCCTGAGGATGCTCAAGTCTCCTATATAAAATGGCATAGATCAATGTATACGTTCAGCCCTCAACATCTGAGGACTCCCAACTACTGACTGAAAACAGTATAGGTATTTATTGAAAAAAACTTGCATTTAAGTGGACCTGCAGGAATCGAACCCATGTTGTTCAAGGCTCAACTGTAATATATAGTGTTTTAATTTCTGGATTGAATAATAAAGAATTTGCCTCCCATATAATTCTGTAATGTAGATAGTATATATTAACTATCATTTTTGACCTCATAGTTTACGTTTTTATTTTTTTAGGCCAGTGAGAAGAATTCCGCATTATCATATTCTTGTCAACAAGTCTGACAGAATTGAGATATCCTCAACATATCTTCCTGAGGAGGACATAGCAATAATTAGGGGATGTGAGGTACAGCATCTTAGTTACAAATTATTTTTCCAGGTCTTATTTATTTACAATTAACTCATATTATCTGTCAAATAAGAATACTAAAAAAAGGTAAATTGCTACTACCAAAAATGTAATTTAGCATCTAACTGAATCCCAAATTTTATCAGTAATAGCCTAAAGTATTTTAACAGTATTTCCTTCTAAAAAAGGAGCTTAGAATATAGTGAGTCTGTTTCAAATATCCTAATTAGCTATTTTTCTTTCACAAAACAGCAATTATTATTATTTGCTGCTGTCTGGAAATATTTTTTAAAAAGAGGTTCAGAAGAAAGGAATTTTGTCAGGATTAAGTTCAGGATAGGTTTTTTTTCTAGCAAGCTTTCTGGCACAGGTCCCCTCAATAATTCATTGTGAGACTCCAGTATGTGCCATATGTCAAAAATTAAATTGTCATCAACTGTCAATGAAATTTGATACATCCTTAGTCTTAACTACACAGTATATCATATATAAACCATTCCAATCTTAAACAAATTTTTCTTAGCTAGTTGCTTTATAGAATTGTACTATTATCCATGTTAATAGATTTTCTTTTGATGTGACATCTTTAAAAATGTTTGTAAATTCTATAACGTTTTCACTAACAAAGTAAAATTTGTTTTTAGGTATTACATGCCAAGTTCAAAACATTCTTTACCAAATACTATGGAACCAAAAATAGTATAATGAAGCCATGACTAAGAAAAATCGACCCACGTGAATAAATTTTTATTGAATATGAAAAACTTTTTTCTGAATGTTCAGCCTCAATTGTACTTTTCTACCCAACTGGATAAATAAAAGCTAAGATATAATTTAACTTTTTTTTCAAAATAAATATTTAACATATCTTAAGCTGGTTTTCCGATAACTTTATTTTTACTATTACTAAAAATTCATCTTAATGTTGGATTTGGAAAAGCCAACTTTATTTGACAATAATCAAAGAATGTAGTTGATACAATGGCTACCATTTACTGAGTGATTGCTTTGTACAAGGCATTATTTTCATGGTCTTATATTTATCAACTTTAATCTTAGAGTAGCATTGCAAAGTATTATTAGCTTTATTTCATTAGTGAGCAAAGAGAAACTTAGAGAGATTAAAGTGCCTTGTCAAGTGTACACAACTGGTAATATGTTCAGCAAATATTTGAGAGCTTACTCTGTGTTGGCCCTGGCACTATGCTGGGTCTGAGAATGCTGCTGTGAACAAGGACAAGATCTCCATTGTAAAGGAGCTTACATTCTATAATAGTAGTAAAGTCAGTATTTGAACATTGTGGTGTCAGATTCTAAAACTTGTCTTGGCTTCCATACTCCTTCCTGACAAGGACACTACAATGAGATGGATGAAAAATTTCCAGTGCTACTTAAGAAAGTAGCTAGGGATGGAAACTACATACTGGAGTATGATATAGAAAAGAAGTACTGGTATATGAGTATTAAGGTATGTCAAAAGAAAAACTCTAGAACCTAGGTACATGGTGGAGAATGTAACGCCTATGCTGCTTAACAGATTTGGCTTATGATGACCTGTAGATAATGTGTAACACAATAGGAATAACATCTAAAATGGTCTTAAAGATCAGTATTACCTCAGTGTATTACCCTGCACTATCCAACAAGGTAGCCATTAACCATGTGTGGCTTTTGAGTACTTGAAATGTGGCTAGTGTGCTAACAAGAGACTGAATTTTAAATTTTTGTAAATTTTAATTTAAAAATAGATACTTGATAAAGTTACTAGATCTTTTAAGCAAGATCTGGTTGGAACTTGGGTGTGTGAATCTATTTTTTCAACTACATGCTATGAAACTTAAAAACAAAGTATTTCTGATGAAAATTTTCCATCTGAATTGAGATGTGTGGTGTAATATAGATACTGGATTATGAAGACAGCATAAAAAAGAATATAAAATACCCATTAATGATTTTAAAAATACTGATTACATGCTGAAATATTTTTGATATAGTAGGTTAAATTTATTAAATAATTTCAACTATTTATTTTATTTTTATTTTACTTTCCTAAAATGTCTACTAGGAAATTTTAATAAAATTACTTAAGTGGCTTCCATTATATTTGTATGGGAGAGTGCTAGTATAATCACAGAGGCTCTGGTGAAGAGGGTCTGATCCAGATATTGTCTTTATTTTTGGCATCAAAATATTATCCTAATATACTTCATTATCCTTTTATTAAAAATTATGTATTATTCTTCATTCTATTAATTTTAACAATCATGCTAAATAATTGTCAATATTTCTTCCTGTAGTAGATACATAAAAATTACCTTCACATGCACGTAGATGAATTCCATATATATGTGCACATATCATATTTATTTCCAAAGAGTATTTCCCATAGTAAATTTTTTAAAATAGAAAGTAAACATGGGTATTCTGTGGGACTATATTCAAAAACTGAAAGATTTTTGGGAGAAACACTTTATATACTATACTATATATATATATATATATATATATATATATATATATATTCAGGACAAAAGTAAACATTATAAAAAGTATAAAAATGACAAAAAGATACAAACAATATATTTTGATTGGAATTCAGAGGTGTTTTTTTTTCTTTTCTTTCCCCTTTACTTCAAAATTTATAAATACTTTTGAAGAAGCATGTATTGTTGCACTTTTGATTTTTTGTTGTACAGTTAATGAACTTGGGAGTCCAGATGACTGGTGATCATCTATTTGGCCTTCCCATTCTTTCGTTTCTTCTTCTTTTATCAATAAAGGTTTTCCTAGAGTTTGGCCAACAAGGTTACAGACTTCTTGAGCTTTGCGCCTTGCATTCTCAACAGCAACAAGACAGGCTTGACGTCTTAAAAATTAAATGCAGAGATTATTAATATGACATTCAATGAACTCTAGCGCTAATTTCTTTTGTTTAATTAACTGATAATTTAGTTAAATATGTGCTTAACTTACCGAAGATTCTCAATAGAACCTGGAGTATGATAGAACTGGGGTTGGCTGATGACAACAGAGCTATCTAGCTTTTCAATAAGAAAGTTACAAATATTTTGCATTTTTCCAAATTCAGTAAATATAATGCAGACCTATAAATGAAATGATACATGAAATTATTTTTATGCCTGATGCTTTATTTCCAACTTTTCTCTACATGTGAGTAAAAAAAGTAAACCATATTATGAAGTCATTTTATAATATGCAACAGATCTAAAAAGCCTACTTGATACTTAAAACTAAATTATTTTATTAAATTTACTTTTGCTTATATTTGTCTGATATTAACTTGAATATTTTAAAATAAATTTTAAATCAGTCTGGTATTATATAAAAGAGAATTGGAGGGTTTCCCCTTCAACTTTATTATTTGGCAAAATTCCAAGCCTGATAAATTTTTCCTGACTTCTTAGTCAAACCTATGCCATTAGCTTCCAGATTAGCAGTAATTATATTATACTTCACTGCTGTCAGTGAGCTATGTTTCTTCTTCCAGTAGTTATTTTCATATATATATATATATATATATATATATATATATATATATATATATATACTCATGTATTTCATTATGTCCTCTGCCTTTAAATATGTAGGAGCAGTCCTTATATTCAGCAATACTTTAAAATTGTAATCTTACTATAAAACTCTTTGTGGAAGAAGATTAAACTTTTCTTCTAAGCAAGATTTACACAAGCTCAATATGTAAAACGAAAAAGGTATAGAGAGTAGGCTAGAGTAGCAAAGAGAAAGAGAGAGGTGAGGTGACCTCCCAAGTTATCTTATACAATACCATGTAGAACAGTTGCCTTTAGTCATAAATGTTATCCAGTGAAGACCAATGTTCTGATTTCAATACTAATAATGTATTTTATAATCAGTTTGTCAAGTTCTATTTTTAAAAAAGATGGCTGGGATTTTGATTGGGATTGTAATGGATCAAGAAATAAGGGGAGTTTCCCTGGTGGTGTAGTGGCTAACCGCTGTGGCCTGGGTTCGATTCCCAGCCAGGGAACTTACCCACATGAAAAAAAAGAGAAAGATTTGATATCTTAATGATACCAAGTCTTCCAAATCACTAACAAGTTATTATTTAGGTCTTTACTTTTTCTTAGCAATGATTTGTAGTTTCTAGTGTACATGTCTTTCACATTTTAAAGTCAGATTTATCCCCTAGGTACTTTATATTTTGCTGCTTATTTGTTCTTATACCTTTTTTGTAGGTTCCATCATATTTTCTATTTATGTTGTCCATGAATGAAGACAATTTTATTTTTCACTTTCTAGTATGGATATCTTTTATTTGTTTATCTTGCCCAGCTCCACTAGCTAGAGAATTTTAAGTACAATGTTGAATAGAAGTCATTAAATACATTTGTCTTGTTCCTGATTTTAAGCACAAAGCATTCAGTGTTTAACCATTAAAAATGATGTTAATTGTAGATTTTTCATAGGTTCCCTTTATAAGTTTGAGGCTGTTCCTTACTACTATTCCTAGTTTACTGAGAATTTTTATTAGGAATGGATGTTGGATTTTTATTAAATGCTTTTTCTGCATCTATTGAAATGATCACATGGTATTTCTTTTTTACTTTATTAATATGGTAAATTAGATTGTCCAATTTGTTAATGTTAAACCAACCTTTCATTCCTGGACTGAACCAACTTAGTTATTATGTATTATCCTTTTTATATGTCACTAGATTTCATTTGCTAAAATTTTGTGTATAATTTTTGCACGTTTACAATGGATATTGATCTATAGATCTCTTTGCTTGTGATTTTTTTCCTGGCTCCTAATAATGAGTTAGAAAGTATTCCCTCCTTTTCATTTTCTGGAAAAGTTTGTATAGAATTGACATTATTTCTCCCTTGCATTTATGCAAGTTCTAATTTATCTTTCAATTTCTCCTTTGACCCATGGGTTATTGAGAAGTATGCTATTTAAATTACAAATATTTGGGGGATTTTCCTGAGATTTTTCTGTCATTGGTTTCTAATTTAATTATATTATAGTCAGAAAACTTACTTTATATGATTCGAATAGTTTTAAATTTATCGACTTGTTTTATGACCCAGAATATAGTTTATCTTGGCAAATGTTCCCCATGTGCTTGAAAGGAATGTGCAGTTTGCTGTTGTTGGAGTAAGTGTCAAGCAGGTGCACATCAAACTAGTTGATAGTGTTATACAAATCTTTTATATTCACACTGATGTGTTGTCTGATTTCATTAATTATTAAGGAAGTATTGAAAACTCCAACTGAAACTGCAGACTTATTTCTTTTCATTTCTATAATTTTTGCCTTAAGTATTTTGAAGCTTTGATATTAGATGTATATGTGTTTAGGATTGTTATGTTCTCTTGATTGGTCCCTTTAACACTATAAAATCATCTTCTTTATTTGTATTAAAATTCTTTGCTTTAAAATCTACTTTGTTTGATATTATCATAGCCACACCAACTTACTTTTGATTTACGTTAGCATGGTATATCTAGCCATCCCATTTTTTTTTTTAAAGTTAGGTGTATTAAGGTATAACTTACATACAGTAAAATATACTCTTTTTATAATAGTATATGTCCTATGAATTGAATTGTGACAGATGCATTAAGTCATGTAGTTGCCATTATGATGAGTCCCATCAGTGTCCCCCAATTCCCTGTGCTCTTCCCATCTCCACCCCTAGAAACCACCAATCTGTTATATAAACTGTGACAAACAAACAAACAAAAAATCTTTAATTTTTTAGAGCAGTTTTAGGCACACAGCAAAATGGAGAGGAAGTTACAGAGACTTTCCATATAGCCCCTTTTTTCACACACACACATAGCCTCCCCCTTACCATAATCAACATTCTTCACCAGAGTGGTACATATGAACCTACACTGACTTCATAATGACTCAAAGTCCATAGTTTACATTAGGGTTCACTCTTGGTGTCCTATATTCAGTGTGCTAGACAAATGTATAATGACATGTATCCATCACTGTGGTATCATACAAAGTATTTTCATTGCCCTAAAATTTTTCTGTGCTCCCTCTATTCATAGCACCCTCACCTAACTCCTAGTAACCACAGATCCTTATACTGTCTTTATAGTTCTGGCTTTCCCATAATGTCATATAGTTGGAATCACACAGTTTTTAGCCATTTCAGATTGCCTTTAACTTAGTAATAAGCATTTAAGGTTCCTCTCTTTTCTCATGGCTCATAGTTCATTTCTATTTAGTGCTGAATACTGTTCTATTTTCTGGATGTACCAGTTTATCCACTCACCTACTGAAGGACATCTTGGTTGCTTCCAAAGTTTGGCAAATATGAATGCTGCTATACATACCCATATGCAGGTTTCTACCTGAACATAAACTTTCTACTCCTTTGGGTAAATACCAAGGAGCAGGACTGCTGGATACATGCTAAGAGTATGTTAATTTTATAAGAACCTTTGTCTTACAAAGTGGTTGTACCATTTTTCATTCCTACTAGGAATGAATGAGAGTTCCCGCTGTTCCACATCCTTGTCAACATTTGGTGGTGGAGGTGTTCCAGATTGGCCATTTTAATAATTGTGCAGTGGCATTTCATGATGTGGAACGTATTTTTATGTTTACTTGTGATCTATATATCTTCCTTAGTGAGGCATCTGTTAAGGTCTTTGGCTCATTTTTATATAGGGTTGTTTATTTTCTTATTGTTGAGTTTTAAGAGTTCTTTGTATGTTTTAGATAACAGTCCTTTAAATAAATTGTTTTGTAAGTACTTTAAGTCTATGGTTTGTCTTGTCTATTGACATTGTCTTTCACAGAAGTTTTTAATTGTAATGAAGTCTGGCTTATCAATTATTTTCATGAATCATGCCTTTGGTGCTTTATCTAAAAAGTCATTGTGATATTCAAGGTCATCTAGGTTTTCTCCTATGTTATCTTCTATGAGGAGTTTTTCAGTTTTGTGTTTTACCTTAAGCTCTATGATGTATTTTGTGTTAATTTTCTGAAGGGTATAAGGGTTGTACTTAGATTCTTTTTTTTTTTTTTTTTGTATGTAGATGTCCAGTTGTTCCAGCACCAATTGTTGAAAAGACTATCTTTGCCCTATTGTACTGCTCCTTTCTCAAAGATCATCTGACTATATGGGAGTCTATCTTGACTTCTGTAGCTTTATGATAAATCTTGAAGTCAGGTAGTGTCAGTCTTTCAACTTTGTTCTCCTTCAACAATGTGCTGGCTGTTCTGGGTCTTTTGCCTTTCATATAAACTTAAATCAGTGTTTTTATATCCCCAAAAATAACTTGCTGAGAATTTGGGATTGCATTGACTCTGCAGATCTGGTTGGGAAGAACTGACATCTTGACAATATTGAGTCTTCCTATCCATGAACAAGAAATATATGTCCATTTATTTAGTTGTTCTTTGATTAAGTTCACTAGTTTTATAGTTTCCTTATAAAGACCTCACACTATGTTGTTAAGATTTATACCTAAGTATTTCATGTTTTTGAGTGCTATGGAAAATTGAGTTTTTAATTTCAATTCTACTTGTTCATTGCTGATATGTAGGAAATAATATTTTGTTGAGGGTTTTTATGTTCATGAGAGATACTGATCTGTAGTTTTCTTATCCTGTATTTCCATATAGTGATGTTTCCCTTTTTGGTTCTAATATTAGTAATTTGTTCACCCCCCCCACCTTCTTTTCTTAGTTTATCTAGCAGCTTATTGAATTTATGGATCTTTTCAGAGATCTAGCTTTTGGTTTCACTTATTATCTCAATTGATTTCTTGTTTTCAATTTCACTGATTTCTGCTCTAAGTCTTTTTTGTTAATTTTTAAAATTTAAGTATGTAAGTATAGTCGGAATACAATCTTATATTGGCTACATTCTTCTTTGCTAAAGCAAAGTATATGTAGAAGAAAGGACAGTGAAAACTACTAATCAGGCTACAAAAAAGATACTAGTTCTTTCTTCTTCAGTTCCCCCCATCTCAAAGTCATTTGAGACAAATTTACTTGATCCATAGAATCAGGATTAATATGTCATGCTTGCTTTCCTATTATAAATAATAGGAAAAGCTGTCTTTTGAGATCAGCTCAGTAGCAGCTAATCCCTCTTATGATTACCATTACTTGAAAAGTCAGATGATGTAGCTTTTAGAGTACATATACATTGATAATAGAACTATCAGCTCTTTGTCCTTGTCTCAAACCATGGGGAAAAGTAGTTCAGGAGTATCTGTGCTAAATGATTGACAAGATTTATTTGATAGAAAAAAAAACTGTATTCTGCTTTTCCTAAGAGTTCAAGAACTTCTATTTTAAGCCTACCAATGCCCTGAACTTCTGCTTTTCAATTCAGCATTCTGGTTGTAATCAATACATAACTAGATAGAAATCTAAGTTAATGAGGCAGTCACTTTACTGAAGAATTAGACATGTTCCATCACAATTTTGAAAGAGAGATATGCAAGATAAAAATCTTTTACCATACCTAAAAATTTTGAGGATAAATTTATGTGTCATATTCAGAATCCTAATTATATGTTTCAATGTAAAATATAGTGATTACAAATGTATACACACATAGACACACACACACATACTATTTACACACTACTTTGTATCAGGTGTATTGAATTACAAAACTGATATTAACATATAGTTGCTTCACACCTCTGGTCAAGAAGAATTCCCATTAGTCTAGAATGTCATTCAGCATTAGAGAAGAAATTGAATTCCAAACTGGTGAGATTTTAAGTGCTTTTAATAAATTTATCTCCTGGATAAATCCAACTTCAGCTTATTAAAAAGTTCTGCTAATGAAACTTATGAATTATTATTGCTAATAGAAATTACCATAAAAAAACAAGCCAAAAACCTCTCTAAAAATACATATAGTTCTAATTTCTAAAAAAGGCAAGTGGATAAAACTGAACAAACTACACTGTAGTGAACTAGACACCTTTCAAAATCCCAGGCAAGTTCTAGAACAAAATATTTAATATTTAGTTTATAAGAAATAAGAGAAAAAAAAAGATTTAAAAAAAAGGGCCCTTTGGTTCATTTTGCTCCCTTGCCATAGGCCTCAAGCACTTTGTGTGTTTTCTTTTCTCTTTGGTATTGCCACAACCTATGCCTTTTCCTTCCCTCTTAAGTCTCCCTGGCTTCCTTGTTCCTAACTCTTTCTAAAGAAAAGTATACAGGGTTTTCTCATTTTAATGGTCCTCCAGGTAGGCATTCAGGGAATAACAAAATAAAGACATAAGAATTTAAGACTAAAATCTTGTAAGGTCTTTGAAATCATATATTCAGATTCTAATTACTGAGTTTATTGCTGAGACGTTAAGTAGAAAACCCATCTGATTTCTAACTTTGTTTTTATTCCGGCAAGTGAAGTTCACCACCTCTATACTCTTCTTTGAATCTCTACCTTCTGAACCAATGCCAAACTATCTCTATCCAAAGGCCAATATATTGAGCATGTAAATTTGAAATAATTAAGGACAAGACATGATATACTAAACTTGACACTACTTTGGTAAGTTACCAGAGAAATACTATGGCCATAGGGGGTTTATATTTTACCTAGATATTTAGGACCAGTCTTAGGATATATAGTCTTCATGGCAACATTGTTGCTTAGGGTCAGAATTGACTAATGCTACTCAATATTTTTATTAATTATGTAGGTAGGTACACTGATGATGAAATCGAAAGGCAACATAAAGCTGGCAGGACTAAAAATAAACACTGCTTGATAAAATCAAGATATAAAAAGGTTCTAATAGGTTGGAAATAAATCTAGTGGACAAAATTTTCCAAAGATAAATGTAAAATCCCATTTTGAAACTTTTATTTTGAAACAGCAATAACAAAGTATAATACAGGAGAAATATATTTTAAAATAGCATATGAGAAGACACTTTTTCAGTTGTAATTACTGATAAGCCCAACAGAAGGGAATGATGTGATGCAAGAGCCAAAAAGTTCAGTCTTATGTATTTATTAGAAACATTCCAGAATAAGGAAGATAATCATCTTTCTTTGATATGGGTTGGTTAAATCACATTTAGGACACTATAGTTGTAAACACTTTAGGAAGAAATTGGTTAGCTAAAGAAAGAATTTGTTATACAAGAAATGGCCAAAGGGAGTTCCCTGATGGTGTAGAGGCTTAAGGCTTTGGCGCTGGCACTGTCAGTGCTGCGGCCTGGGTTCGATTCCCGGTCAGGGAGCTACCCACATATCAAAAAGCAAAAAAATAAATAAATAAATAAATAAATAAAAAGAAATGGGCAAAGAAACTGGGGAATCTTGCCCCTGGATAAGAAAAAAGTAGCACCAATATGATACTGAACTTCAATGTATATACTTCAAGGAAGAAGTATTAGCCTTGTATTGTGCTTAGAGGGGTACACTATTAGTATTAGATGAGTACTAGTGAGTTAATTCTGGTTTAATGTTAGAAAATTTTGTATTCATTAGATATCTGAAAATGGAATGTGTCTTTTATATAATGCCTATATACATATAAAATATTTCACAATAAAAATGAGGAATTAATAAAAGATTAGATGAGATAATGTATAGAAAACATCTGACATATGGCAAATATTCAAGGAAAAGGAAGGGAAAACTGCAGTAGTGGTTATACTTTTCCTATTCAAGAGACATTTACTGAAAGCCTGTTATACCCCAAGCTTTTAAAATCCCTCCTAACACTGAGATTATGATAAGAAAACAAAAGGAGAAGTGGAAAGAGTAGAGATACAGGACTGCAAAGCCAAGGTTTTAATCCAACTCCCCTTCCCATGCATACCATCGCTCATGTACCCTTACAGAAGTCACTTAAATAAATTTCTAACTTTCAATATTTTAATCTCTATAATATGGAGAAGCAGCACAGTGGGTGAAAGGTTAGATAAAGAATCTCTAAAGTGCCTTTCAGGATGAAAATTTCAGATAATACATGAAAACTAATGTTCTACTATGTAATTTTATTCCATATATTTAACTGTCCATGAGAATATTGGTATATATGAGACATTAGGTTTTTGTGTTCACTATATCCATAGCCATAAAACCACACATTGTACTTATACACAGGTTAGCATAGTTTGTACCTTGTGACCCCACCATCCTGATCTGTGCTGAATGCTGATGCTGCTGACCAAGGGCAATCATGTTTTCGACTGCACAATATAAGAGTTCTGATTAGCAGAAAGCCCTATACAAAATATGATCTGATTCTCTTTTATGAAATTTAAATACAGCATATTAAAAAGGTAAGTACAGCAGAAGGAAGTGGAGCAGAGTTTAGCCAAGTCCTCATTTAGTTATGACTTATAACAAAACAAGCAGCACTCATTCACTTTCTGTACCTGGAGGGTTAGTGCCTACAACAAAGTCTGAAAAACATTCCACAAATAACCTATGGACACAATCAATAGTTTAATGTTTATTTGGGGACGAGTGGGTTAGGGAGGAGAGAAAGGGGAGGGGGTGGGAGAGGAGGGGTGGAAGCTAAATATAAGGTGATGGAAAGAGAAGTCACATTAAGTGGTGAACTTACTATACATCAAGTTGACAATGCACTGTAGAACTGTATGCCTGAAACCTATGTAATCCTTGCTAACAGATGTCACCTCAATAAAAAAAAAAAAAAAAGAAAAACATTCCAGTTTTCCATGAAACCTGGCTATACATCTGTTGGGACTGTTCTTTTCCTTCTTACTTCCTGAGGTACCCTCACAGTAAACCCCATTAGCTAAGTTAATCTGAGCCTATCTATGCTCACTACAATGTGAAGTCCTAATAGGTAATAACTACTGGAGGAGTGCTAGAACAACTCCAAGCTTTTGACCTCTAAATTTGGATTCTTACCAAACAGCTCTTCATCCAGTTTTGAAAGGTATTTTTTGGTCTCCACTAGTACAAAATAACTTTTGCCAAATGGATCCCTAAAATCATCATGAGTATTTTTGAATTGCTTGAGATATTTAAATTTTAAATGGAGAAATGAGAAAACTGCTAGAGTAATTACTGGGGCAACAGTGTATTGTGAAAATTACTATCTGAAGTGGTAAGAAGCCAGGATTCTAATATCCATTCTAATTCTTGTAGTATGACCTTTGAGAAGTCTGAAACTAAGTGATCTGAAATTAGAAAAATAATATGTTATCTGCCTGAATGTATGACTGGGTCATTTGTAGAGGTATATGCCAACTGAAAAGAGAAAGGTTCTCTAACTAGATAAACAAGATTCCACTCTACATTCTTGTTTGCTTCCTGTGGCATGGTAGTAGCTTGAACCCACCACATACCCAAGATGTTCAGAATCAGAAACAGATAGCAGTCCTGTAACCCAACCACAACTATAAGATACTCTGATTTCATTAAATACTGATTATAAAATCTTTAAAGATAAGTAATAAGTATAGGCAATTGTAGGAACTAAATGTTAACATTAATTGAGTGTAAAAGAAAACTATTTTGTTCTTTTTAATCTGTGCAAAGTTTGAGTAGTTTTTATTTTTAAATAAACCTTAACTTACCAAAACACAGTAAAATTAGATTGTGAAACTAAAGCAAGTAGAAAGTGTTTCAATCCTTTATGTTATGACTTTATTAATTTGCTTTTTATCTAAAAAGAAATTTCTCTCCTGTAGTGTTTCCTGCTCACTATGTAATGATAACATTACTAAAATTTTATTCAGGTGGCAATTAACTACTACTTCTCTCTTGCTTTTTATTCCATTTCAAATCAATTTCTCTTAAATAAATCTCATTAACTTATTTTAAAAGCTCACACAAATTTACACCAAAAATAATTTTGAGAAAAATATTTTATCAGTACCATGAGAAGCATTTTCTTGTACATTTCAGTTCAAAAATAAAAATAAATGCAAATTGTCCCCACAAAGTCAGCTTTTTCCAATTATTTGTTAAGATACTTACCTCTGCTTCCATGTGATAAGCATTTTCTACTCTTCTAAAATCCTTTGTCACAGTTACATTTTCTGCCTGAAACAGAAGGTACAATTATGAAATGTTTGGCTACTAAATGGAGTTACTCTAAAACATATAAAGTAGAAATATGAACTTATTAAAATCAGAATAACAAAGTATGCAGAAAGAACTGGTTTGCATGATGTTTTAAAACTTTTCTAAAAGTGACATAAATTCAGAAGCCTACAAATAGTTGCTGAAAATTTCATCATAATTTACTCCATTTGTAGTAATTTTTACATTAGTTTATATAAAAAGCATGAATTTAGGGTGATTATACTTGTAGGCATAGCACAAGTTTAAAACCTGTAAGAGGCCCTCTCTAATTTCCTTTCTGAAGCAGTCCTAAGGTCCTTTGTAAAATATTCGTCTTTGCTGCATCATGTTTCACTATAGATATACGAGGGCTATCTGGAAAAAAATCCAGCCGTAAGTGTCTACTTTTTGTATTATATGGCTGGATACTTTCAGGACAGTACACATATTCCTGGTGGTGTTTGGCTGGTTGGTTCCCAAACAAAGTCTGACATTTTTTTTCTTTTTTTGCCCATATATCTATAGGGCAGTGGTGCTCAACCAGAGGGCAACTTTGTTCCCCATGGGACATCCGCTAATTTCTAGAGACATATTTGATTGTCACAAGGTGTAAGGCAAGTATGCTGTGATGTAGTAAGAAGACAGGATGAATATATGTCCCTGTTTACCAGGAACTGAGGCGGTTCCTGAGACATGGGACTTTCAGTTATAAAACTTGGACAGTCCCAGGTATACCTTATGGGTGGGGGTTAGGAATGCAGCTAAATATTTCACAATGCACAGGACAGCCCCTCACAACACAAAATCATCTAGTCCAAGATGTTAATAATAGTGCTCAGATTAGGAAATCCTGCCATACTGGGCACAAACTAAAAAATATTTATATACACCAGCCTAGTGCATTAAGTTTTCCCAATTAAGCTATTGGGAAGCTATCTTATATAAGCTATTTTATATCTAAATACAAAGGGTAGGGTTTTAAAAGAAAAATAGTCAATATAAAACTACTTAAATCAGTGAAGGAAGTAAGGTATATTCTCAATAGCCATAAAAACCATGTTATTGTAGAAATAAAAAGTATTAACATGAAGAAAACGATAAGATTTTATTTAAAAAATGTGAATAAATGGACTGGAACACACTACGGTAAAGTCAGCAATTCTTCTGAAAATAATATATATAAACAATGCAAAATATGAACAAGTTTTATTTGAACTGGAGAATTTTCTACTCTCTGGATTTTCTGATTGTACTCCCATGGTGTCATTTAACATATTCTTCTACTGCAACCTTTTCAGTAGAAGAATAATGAGGGAAGAACGTACCCTACAAATGTTTTACAAAGATGTAATAATTTAAACAATGTGCTACTAATAGAGGAACATAACAAGAATCCAAAGAACTAGCACTATTCTGAAACTGATCCAGTAACATCTGAATATTGCAAATATATTATCAGTAACATTTCAAAGCCATAGGCACAAGCAATATGGACTTCTCAAGTCACACATTCTGCCCTACGAGAACTGAGCAGCAAGTATGTGGTCCAAGGTAAGCCCCTCAGTGGTCTAAACCATTTAGAGTTATCACACCTATCTTGCCAAAGGATTGGGATAAAAAAAAAATGGGTAGAAATTCAAATCTAAGCTAATTAGTATATGGCCTTTCCTTGTCTACAAAAATAAGTTTAGATTGTTCATTCAGAGTGAACTGTAGGAATTTTTATTTTTATGTGGTTGCAGGAAATAAAATCTGTCTTTCTCTTCATGGTATAGTTTATAGGCCACTTTGGTATGCAGGAAGTTTCAGGTAAAGCAAAAAAAAACTACATCAAAATAAAGCCATGGCCATTGCATACCTGAAGCTGGTATTACAACTTGAATTTAAGCTTGGTAAAGCAATAATTTTTATTTTTAAAGGCAGTTTGAGTTAGGTTTTTGCACATGCAATAAGGGAAAGACAGACTTCAATAAATGATTTCAGTACAGTGCCTTGCTCATTTAGAAGTAAACAAAACCTTTCTCCTTACACCAAAATCAATTCCAAACACGATAAATATATAATGTACTATAAAGGGTCCCTAAAGATTTCAGAAAATGTGGTTAATGGCTATATAGCTTTAGGGTTGGGAAGGACCTAATAAGAATTACACCAAAGGCAAAAACATATGGAACATACTAATGAATTTGACTAAATAAGTCTTTAACATTTGAATGTTCAATACTGTAAACAAAGTTATATGTCAAATATGATATTGGGGAAATTTTTGCAATACTGTATTTGAGAGACATGGAGTTATTGATAATCTAATTTTTATACTTCCCATAAATTTATAATGAAGACAGTAAAAAAGGGGGAAGTATTATGAACTGGCAATTTACATGAAAAAAGTTTAACCTCAAATGTTAATAAAAGTAAAATATAAGAAAAAACACAAACAATTTTTTTACCATTGGATTGAAAAGTTAAAGAAAATAATGCGCATTGTACCAAGGATATATTTCTAGTGAAGACATAAATTTATCTTCCTAGAGTGTAATTTTTCATAAGCCTTAAAATATGCATAACCCAGAAATTAATGTCCAAAGAATATAATTAAGAACATGTATAACTAACTAGCAACAAGTATATTCATTTTGTCACTATTTTCAGCAATGAAAACCTGAATCAGCTCATGTGATATGTTCAATCTGTTCCTACTACTCCCTCTGTTAATTTGGGTACATCAGAAACAGACTCTTGAGACAAGAATTTGAGACTATAAGCAGCTAATTTTTAAGATGATCCCAAGAAACACGATAGAGGAGAAAAGAAATAGAAAAGGAAAGAAAGGTCTTAAAGGGTGTGTTAGACACTACTGTGGGCAACAGGACTTTATTCTTAAAAATAAACTCTGAGAACCGGAGTAGAACACATGCCTCAAGATTATCCTGCCCCTGGTGTGAGGAACCTGGGGTCTCTTTCCATCACTCCTCTCAGCTGTTAGTTGAAAGCTACCAGAACTGGGGGAGGGACTAGTAATTCTCTGGCGCTGATGCCTACTTGTAAGCAGAGTGGATTCTTGCAGCCAGGGAAAGCTGGTAAAAAATTCATAAGCACTGGCAGATGGAACTGCATGCACACAAATATGAAATGGCAAGGGATACAAGTATGGGGTATCAATAGCATTTTCTACATCCTCTACCTTTTTAAAAAACTCACTCAACCACTGCTAAGACAATAAAGCAGCAACATACTATTATGGTTAAGACCATGGGCTTTGAGGTCAAATTTCTTGACTGGAGTTTAAACTGTTACTTCCTAGCTGCATGATCATGGGCAAGCTACCTGACAACAATCACTCTGGTCCTGAGTGTTCTTATCTGTAAAACCAGAACCAAACTACCAGTCTCATATGGTGGAAGTAAGTAACATTTGTAAAAGGTCAAGCAATAGTCATCAGTTTTCATTATCAATAATATCCAAACTCCTCAGTATGGCACAGAAAGCTTCCTCCATATTCAGCCTACAGCTTTCTTCTTCAGTATTATCTCTTGATTCCCCTCCATTTTATCCAAGTACCCCTGTGTCCTAGCGATAGTGAACTGTCCATAGTGCTCTGAACACATATACTTGCTGCATCCTGCTGTGAAACTGGAGCTTTCCCTTCAGCTACTCTTTAAGATTTGACACAAGTGTCACTTCTATTATGAGCTTTTTCTGGAATTCCTCAAGTAAAATGAATAATACTTCTTTGCTTACTCTATTATGTCATGTACATACTTTCATTACACTTACTATATCTTAGTCTCTTCCTATCATAAGACTCCCTCAGCACAGTGCTTAAGTTTTACTTATTCTCTATTTCTGGTGCCTAGCAACATACTTGAAGCATCCATTACACATTTATCTAAAAAATTCAATTATGAGTAGGCAAATATTGGAACTTACAGCCTATGGGAGGAACATATGAACCAGAAAACAAAATAATTACATATCATGTTAAGCGCTATTTAAAAATGAACAGTGATAGAGAATTCTATCTATATAGTTTCACATGTGAAGACATAACCATTATTTTTAGTGTTGTCTTCATGGAAAAATGTTTTAAAGTTCTAAGCAGTATTTACTCATTCAATCATGAAACATTTATTAAGAATTCTCTATCACTGTTCATTTTTAAATAGCGCTTAACATGATATGTAATTATTTTGTTTTCTGGTTCATATGTTCCTCCCATAGGCTGTAAGTTCCAATATCCAAACTAAGTTAATTCCCAGGTATTTCATTCTTTTTGTTGTGATAGCAAAAGGAATTGACTCCCTCATTTCTTTTGCTGTGGATTTGTTGTTTGTATAAAGGAATGCTGTTGATTTTTGTACATTGATTTTGTATCCTGCAACTTTACTATATTCATTAATTGTTTCTAATAGTTTCCTGGTGGAGTCTTTGGAATTTTTTATACAAAGTATCATGTCATCCGCAAATAGTGACAATTTGACCTCTTCTTTCCAATATCCAAACTATATGTGATCTGTAATATAGTTGAACTAAGTTTATTCATACTTAGTGTTTTTCTTTTATTCATTCAGAAACCATTTTCTGAGTATACATTATGTGATGTGTATGAAGCACAATCCATGAATGCTAAGCAAACCGATCAAATGGTCTCTGCTTTGGAGAGGTTTAGAATATGAAGGAGAGACAAGTAAAGCACAACTATAATACAGAGTGTTAAGTTTTATTACAAGTAGGTAGTGGCGTGTGGAATGACAGGGACTAGTGTTAGGTTAGGAAAGTAATTCCAAGGAGGTGAACTTGGGCTGGTTCTTAAAGGAAAAAAATGGGAGTTGCCAAGTCAATCAGGGGAGAAAAAGGACAGGAAATGATAGTGTTAGGTTCCATCTATTAAGCAAAGGAGTCTGGAACATGAGGAGTCCTTTAAGCTGGGGAGTGATGTTTATAAATCCAAGATTCCAAAATTTAAAATGAATAAAGACTTTGTTAAGACCCATAATAACGTGTTCTGCAAAGTAATATAAGTGATTTTTCGCATTATCTACTGAACAAATTATCTACATGAATGCTTTCCTCCATTAGCAGAAATAACTAGGAGATCACTGACTTCTGTATGTCTTGGTTGGAACACTAAATCTTAATGCAATCTTAACTGTAATCTGGACATAGTAATTTATTTTGTTTTACATATTAGAAGTAACAGTAATGTGATTGTAGAATACATTTTATGTAAATAACTTAAGAACTGTTGTATTATTCAAACAAGACTACAGCACTAGCAGTTATTTTTGAGGAAATATTTTTCTACATATTAAACTCACTTTATTCACATTCTAATTAGCATTTGAATTATTCTAAACTGTAAAATTATTGAGACATCTTTTCCAAATTACTTTTGAAATAACTCTATTTGTAAATGTAGTACAAATATATTTTCTCCTTAAAATAAGATTTGCTTAAAATAACTATTTGTAAATGTAGCACAAATATATTTTCTCCTTAAGACTTGTTTTTGGGCGTCATTTCTAACAATAAACTGAAAACACTTTTATAAAATCAGTCTTATCCTGGATAAATCACAGCTCTGACCTTTAGAGTCCTACTCTGTAAAATGAAGGAATTGTGAATAGTAGACCCATTCCATGGTTTCTAATATTATTTCATTTTAATTATCTGGAGCCTAGCATAGTTAGAAACTACCTAGATTTTGGTTTCAGGAATATAGGAGTTCAAATACTGTTCTGGCTTAAGTTCAGAGCATTACTTAACATCTTTAAATCTGGAGAATGGGGATATTAAAACGTGCGTAAGAGGGATGATGTATGAATTAAATATGGCTGGTTCATTTTTTTTCTTCTTTTCTTAGAAGTAAACATAAGATAAGACTTAGTGATTTATTTCATGGACGTTTCTGGTAAGTAAAGGTATTTAATATATGTGGCATCTACAATATACTGGCTTAATTTTTTTAATTAAAACTAAAAAAAAATGGAGAAAAAATTTAAGTCTTTATAAAAAGAAAATGGATACAATTCCCTCCCCCTGCCCCATACACACATCCATACACACATTACTCTTTGCAAAAATACTGAAGAACCACTCCATGCACAGTTGTACATGGTTGGAAGTAGACCATGCTTTTTCAATTGCCAATTCCATAGTGCAGAATAAAAACAAAAAAATGATCAGTATCTAGCATACTACTTAGGCAAGCCATCTAATGTTTCAAGTTTAACAAGTCATCAAAGTTAAAAACAAAAGTATTGCAGGAAATATTGCCGTGTAAAACCTAACTCAATTTGCATTCTCTTATTTTACAAGTCACCGCGGCCAATAATTGTTTCCATCTAGTATAAGGATTCGCTCTGCCAGGTACTGTAACACCAGTGAGACAAACGTGACCCAAGGGCCGTCCGGGCTGGCACCTTAGTAGTCCGGTCTTTGCGGTCAGGCTCGAGGCTCTTCTCACACAGGGCACTCACTTGTAGACCCTGCTGCTGGAGGCTCTGCGAGATGTAGTCCAGGCGGCGGCAAACGCTCTTCTTGGCCTCGGCTGCCGCCTCCTTGGTGCTGCTTACGCGCACCGCTACCTGCGCCCGGTCGGGGCTCGCAGACACTTCCGCGGCGCCGCTTACGTGCACCTCCCGGGTAGCATTGTGGGCCTGGGCTGAGGGGAGGGGACGGCGGAAGCCCGACAGCGTATCTCTGCCCGAGAAGAGATTGTTTTCCCGGCTCCGGTCAGCCCAGGGAACCAGTTCTGCGAATACTTGAGACTGAGGTACCTGTGGCAACGACATAGTGATGGCAGCTGACTTTCCACAGCAACTTATTGCCGACGGTGGCCGAAGGGGCCAAGGCGCACCAGGGCTTTCTGCGCGCGGCGCAAAGGATGCCGGGATGGGTTTGGAAGTCCCGGAGCTTCTAGGCAGCGGGAGCTACGGTCTGTGGCGAATTTTGCGCAGGTCCTTTACACGGTGTTGACTGAGCCGGTCGTTAATAGTTTCTAACGTCTTTACCTCACGGCCTTCAAAAATCTTAGTACGCTTTTCCTGCGGTATCCCTCTCAGTGAGTTCTGCCTTTCCCTGCCCACTGTCCTGTCTGTCCCGCCCCTTGTGTACCTCCGAAGACGTTTCCTGAAGGCCCGGCGGATCCGAGTGGGGTTGCTTTTATATTTCTCCGAGGAGACTCTGTGACCTTCCTCAGCTTTATTTTCTCTGACTTTAGAGAAAAATTGGGAAAATGAGAGAGAAAGGAGGTCATACATTCAGAGAGAACAGATGAGATAGAGGAAGAGTCCAGATGCAATTCCAACCTCTGTTTCTGGAATTTTCTTTGGATTGTTTTCATTGCTGCCCTGAAATTCTATAAAATATTCTTGTATCCTTATAAAATCTCCCCCTTTTATATAAGTAGCTCGACTAAGTTTTATATTATTTTAAAACTAATAATATTGACTGATAATAGAGGATAGTAGACAAGGAGAAGTCAGAGCTCTCCTGTATAACTTTCAGTCTTAAGTAGAGTCTCACACAAAGTGGATCATTAGGTGCATGGCTCAGAGCTTCACTTTTTGAAAAAATTTTGGTCATCTCCCGCCATTCAAGAACCTCCCAAGTGATGCTGTCCATCTGCTGCTTTCCATTTCCGACTGGTATCAGCTTATCGACACAACCCATCCATAAACCTACCCATAAAAGTTCAGACTTTTTCCTCCTCTTTTATCTGTTCATACAAGAACCCCATATAATCATTGGTGTAAGTTGAGAATGGAGTTCTAGTGCAACCTCAAATCAGTGGCATGGGAGTCCGGGTTACCCACTCATGCAGCTAGGTTATGCCCTCTGATCCTGCTCATGTTTGGTGTCCCAGAGATACTGTTTTCATCTTCTGATGGATTTTTGTTGGGCTGCCTGCCTGTATGACTTAGAGTGTCGGACAGGACCCAGTTTATAATAGGCAATTTTGAACATCTTCAAGAGAGAGGGAGAGAATGAGAATGAGAACATGGAATAATACAGTCTGAATGCTGGGGCAGAAAACCTAGAAGTAGGTTTTAAATTGTCCCTCAAGAATGAGGGAAAATAAAGATATTTTCAGACATACAAAGACTTAAGGGAGTTTGCCACCTATAGACTCTCAGTAAAATATTATCATAGCATATGCTTCTGTAATATTAGTAAGTCCAGTAAGGAGGCATGATAGAGAACAGGGCTAGGCAAAACGTCAATCACGATCCAACAATGGACTGCAGCACTTGGAAAAGTAGCCCTTGCCCTGAAAAAGTCTGCCTGGATCTGGTAGAGAAGAAACAACAAAAATCACAGAAGAGTTGAGAACATGTTCAGAAATGTAATTACTTATTGAAATAATTTCTTGTTTGTGGGTAAACAAAAATTAAACTAAAAAAACTAGACAATTATAACAAAAGAGGAGACATATTTCATTGTATTTGGCTCAAGAATCTTAAGGTTCTTGGCTTGCTCACAAAGAAGCTAGATAGTGGATTGCATTAGACTTTGTTGTAACAGTTTGTAATTATTTACCTATGGAAAATACGAGGGCTGTCTAGAAAAAAAATCCAACCATAAATGGCTCTGTTTATATTAAATGCCTGGATACTTTCTGGACAGTCCTCGCATATAAGTAAACAAAGGGATCAGAGACAGAAAAAAAGGCTCAAAGAGGTTGGAAGAAGGTTAAGATAGCCCAATGTTGTGGAACCATAGGATAAAAATTTTTAAAAATGGGAAAGATGATTAATAATGTCATGATATAGACAGATACAAAAATTTAAGGATGGAAATATGTATTGAATATAATATTTAGAAGATTATTAGTGACCACCAAAGAACTGTTTTACTTGGAACTGGATTACAAAGAGTTAAGGGATGAGAAAAAGGGGAGTTATTTGTTAATATTGTCTGAAGTGAGGTGGTGGTGGTGGTTTGAAAAAATAATTGGATTCAGGCTTCCCAGAAATGAAAGGAGATAAGAAACTGCCTTATCTCACAAATATCCCAGACACTGGAAATAACTCTTTCTTGTCTTTTCTCATTATTTCCAGGTTTGTTTTTGGCTTTCTTACTGGTTGCAGGTGTTTATCTTCTGATACCTTAAATGATACAGGTAGAACAGGGTAGTGTACATAGAGTGTGTTGTGTCCTTGGGGACTGGCAGAAGTCCCCAAGGACACAATACACCCTGTTTCCCCTGGCCACCTTACACAGATTTCTATGAGTTTAATGATTATATCTTCACTTTAAAACTTACAAATTAGTCTAGAAAAAAAATTCTCAAGTACATCTGTACTCTCTGAGGAAACACAAATGTGAGACTCCCCACGATTATCACCTTTTTAAAAATTATTAATTAATTAATTTAAATTTATTTGTTAAATTTTTTGGAGTGACATTGGTAGCAAAATTATATAGGTTTCAAATGTACAATTCTATAATACATCATCTGTGTGTTGCATTGTGCGCTCATCACCCAGAATCATTTCTCCTTCTATTACCATATATTTAAGCCCCACTTACGCTCTTATCATCTTTTTATTAGGCTGGGCTGTCCTATATTTTGCTGCTGGATTGGAAACCATCTGATTCTGTATACGTACTTTACTGAACTTTTGGACACTTCAGTTTTTCAAGTAAGCTATTGGTTTAAATTTCTTTTTAACTTTTCTCATTTTCCTAATTCATTTCACATCATGGCTATTTGATGTTATCTGGCTTATTATTGTTGGTTTTCACCTGTTTGGCTGCATAATGTAACTACTTACATTTTAATTGCTTAGGCAAAGCACTGCATGTCTCTTTTATTAGGGGAAAAGTAATATTTTATAAATGAAGCTACAACAGTTATAGTATTGTAACAATTAATAGTTGTAATTATATCTTAACTGATTTTACACAATTTGTGTCCAAGAGTTGACAGCTTATTTTTAAATTTAATCTGTGACACTCTCACTTCTGTAAAGACTGATTCTTGTTATTAATTCCCTTTGAGAGCAGTGGATTAGAGATTGCTTTGCCAATACCTATTTTAACCTTCAAAAATTATTTAATTTCAAATTCTGGTTCTAGCCAAGCTAATTGCAGATACATACATAACTTATATGTATATATAACTTAGGGAGGAAATCTTATTTAATTTATTGAGTTTATGCAGAAGAGAAATAGTCAAGTTTATATATACTGCAAACTCCTGGGGAAATTGTTACTAATAAGAGAGGGCTACTTACATAAATTCTTTCTCCTCTCACAAATACTTTATTTCATATTTTAAGAGTTATTATAGCATTTTGGTTAAATGGTCAATTATTAGAGATCTAATGGCATGATTCAGTGAGGTAAATGCTAAATAAATTATTAAAATTATCAGAGAAAAATGATGATATCCAAAAGTTTAACAAAGTAAAAGAGAAAATACAGTGGGGAAGAAAACAGAATTTGGAAGCTACAGAAAGCTGGTCTCATTTTACAGATGAGCGAAGTAGAATAAACCAGAAAGTTTTTAAAGTTATGCTCCCAGGTTATGGGGTAGAGGCAGTCTAATGCTTTCTTCTCTGTGCCATGCAGCCTCCCAGTCATCAATGATTATTTGTACTACATACAGGCCTACTGTTGCTGGCAAACCTCTTTCTTCAAACAAATGAACAAACAAAACATGATCACCTCTAGTTTTCCTTGACTCCTACACACTCAATTCTCTCTGGTCACTCCTTCTGTCTGGTGACCTCTTTATTAAATGTTTCACTGACTTCTTTCCTCTGACTGATTCTTCCTCTTCCTCTAAAGTTGTAGCTACCATACTTTGCCATGTATAATGTGCACTTTTTTGCTCAAATTTGTGAGAGAAAAAGGATGCACATTATATACAGTACTAATTCCATATCTATATAAATCTTTTTAATTCTTTTTTTGGGGGAGCAGAGAGAGGGCAAAAGAGAAGGAGGGAGGAAGGGAAGGAGGGAGAGAGAGAATGACAATGAATGAAAATAAGAGTTTCAATTTTAATTATTTTATTTATGCTTATGAGTTAAAAATTTAACTCTGGAAATTAATAACAATATCTGTATGCAAAATAATACCCTGGAATATAATAAACAGGGTTTTTTATATGTAAAAACGGTTTATGCATAAAATTTCTTATACCTTGTATCTGTTCTGATGTTTTGTAATTATTTGTCCCATAAAATTTCTTGTACCATAATAAGTTTAAAAATGCTAAAATTCCTTTATAATATAAAAAACAAGTACCTAAATGTAAACAAATAAAAATTTGAATGAAAGATTTTTTTCCCTGAACATTGGGCCAATATCATGGATGCACATACATGGCAAAATATGGTACTTCCATGGATTCAGTTTTCACCTTAACTGACTCAATTTTATTTTTGAAATGAGAACTGAAGTAACTTAATTTTAATTTTAAAAGCAGGGTCAATAACAGTACAAAATGATGGATGTTACAAATGTCTTATTTAAAAAACCAGTATTGTCTGAACAAACACCTCTCCAAGGAAGGTATACAAATGGCAAGTAAGTGTATGGTAAGATGTTCAACAGCAAATGTCCTGAAGGAGCAAGTTAAACAATGACATACTATTATACACCTATTACCATGATCACAATCCCATGCGCTGACAACACCAAATGCTGATGAGAATACGGAGCAACAGAAACTCTGTGACACATGACTGATGGGAGAATGATGCAGCCACTTTGGAAGACAGTTTGGCAGAGTCTTCCAAACTAAACATAATCTTATCATATGATCCAGCAATCACATTCCTTGGTATTTGCCCAAAGAAGTTGAAAACTTACATCTGCAAAAAACCTGCACATGGATGTTTATAGCAGCTTTATCCCTAATTGACAAAACTTACAAGCAACTAAAATGTCCTTCAGTAGAGTAAATAAATAAGCTATGGTACCTCCTGAAAATGGAATATTATTTAGCACTAAAAAGAAATGACCTATTAAACCCCAAAAAGACATACATATTACTAAGCGAAAGAAGCCAATCTGAAAGGGCTAAATGATTCCAACTATATGACATTTTTGGAAAAGGCAAAGCTATGGAGACAGTTATAAGATTGGTGGTTGCTCAGGGTTAGGGAGTAGGAAGGGATTAATAGGCAGAGCACAGAGGAATTTTAGGGCACTCAAACTATTCTGTATGATATTACAATGATGGATGCATGTCAAAATCCATAGAATACACAAAACCAAGAGTGAACCCTAATGTAAACTATGGATTTTGAGTGATTATGAATTGTCAATGTAGGTTTGTTCATCAATTGTGCTAAAATACTACTGTGTTGCTTGGTGTCATTAGTGGAAGAGGTTGTATTTGGGAGGGATAAAGGGGTACATGGGAACTTTCTGAACTGTCTGCTCAATTTTGTTATGTGTCTAAAATGCCTCTAAAAGTATAGTTTATTAATTAAAAATAATACAGAAATAGCATTATGTTTTTAAGAGACAAGGGCATTTAGAGTAAAATGGCATTTATTGTCAAGATACATGAGCTGTGAAATGTATCTCCTTTGAGGCTTATCAGAAAATATTATTGGCTACACTTAGGGAACCATACTCATTTAGAAAAATGCCTTGATAAACTTCAATGAATGTGGGCAGTGAGACCTTGAGAGTGAGGTCTGAAGCAGACTGCAATACAAATAGAAGACTAAATAGTTATGCACAAAGAAGTGAACATAGATGTGGGAGGAAGAATGCCAGAAAGAAAGAAGGGAGGATGGAATTAGAGAAAAGACCATAAACATAGATGAGATGCTGGATTCTGTGGAGAAGGATAGAAAAATTTCCCAGTGGCATAGTAGCCAAGACTTTGAAGACCATAGTTATCTAATTTACAATATTTAGTTGTTGGCCTTTTGCTAACATAACAACTCACAGCATTGCATTGGCTCTATAGCTTGGGGAAAAATCAAGGAATGAAGCTCTATGTAGAACAAAGAGAAATAAGCATATGCCAGAGGTGAGATGTGTGATATCAAGAGTTGAGCACAAGTATTATAGAAGCAACAGTTGACCATGAGAATGCAAGTGCACAGTATTAAGGGCAATGGAATTTCTCACAGGAGCCTTTTTCAAAGAGAGGATAAAGTTCCAGTTCACAAATCAGATGACTAGATTCACAGAATGATTATGAGTATATTTGAAGATGTGCAGCACAGTGTTTGACACACGGTAGTAGACACTTAAGCACGTGGCTTCCTATGGTCTTACATAGTAGTCCTGCATCACTTTTGGAGCTGAGACAGCCTTGGCCTTGAGGATTATCTCTGAGTAAGGTAGTAGGATAGCTCTGATGGATGAAAACCCTTACATGGTACCTAACAGAGCATGGAAGAAAAATATTTATCTAAAAATGCCATTTACCCAGTTAAGGACAGTACTATTAGAAGAAAAGGTTTAAGTCAAATCATGTCCTCATAATGACAGAGTTAAGGCATGTAATCTTTTTCTGCTACAGACTTGTGGAAATATCACCTTAAGCTTAGAAAATACAATATATTGTGAGAATAGGAAAGGATTAAGCCAAGGAGGTTTAGATAAGTAACATTCTGAGAATGGCAATAGAACTGAAAAACAAACAAACAAACTTGTATTTTCTCAGAAATACCTTAATAAAATTCAGTAGAGTCAAGAATACTGATTACCAAGATATACAAATACTCCTGAAAGTCAATGTGTACAAAAATAGAGGAAAAACATAACAAATAACTAGCATTATTGGGTCTGCCCTTTTTCACTACCATAGTTATTATCCTTCTAGACTGCTTTCCTTTCTGTTTGCTTCCAGACCTTACCACATGAACCAGTTGTATAATTCAGCAGCCACCTAAAGAAATGTGATAATTTGTGTCAGCAATTTAGAGCCTAAGGTGGTTTTTCATATCAAATTCCAGTTTTAAGTATGTGAATTTCAAAGTTTCTTATGAGATGTTCCAGGCTTTTTTACCTAACTAATATTTTCTTTTTTTTTTTTTTTTTTTTTTTTTTTTTTTTTTTTTTTTTTTTTTTTTTTTTTTTTTTTTTTTTTTTTTTTTTTTTTT
>PVJL010004368.1:0-120502 GCA_004026885.1 Lyroderma lyra
GACAACCAATGAAAAGACCAAAAATCTGCCTGGAACCCCACCCTAGTAGTCAATCACTGTCGCAACGTCGTCTGGAGCCCGGGAATTCCCACTCTTGCTTCGTCTCTTCCACCTTTGTACACACTGACGTGGAAAAGGTGTGTGTTTGTCAGATGAACGAGTTACTTACTGTGAACCCTTGAGAACTGGGCCCCAGCTGATTTCCTTCTTGTGTCGTCAGGGCCCAAGTGAACTCATGGTTCCTGCTCTCAAAGAAGGTAACAAACTTGCTGGAGAGATCAAACATTAAATTCAACGTAATAGTTATTGAAGCCTTTTAAGCGCCAAGCACGAGGTACAAGCCACAAGTTTATTAGCAATTCGACAAGTTTTTCGGGGGGCGGGGGCGTCTGTTGTGTGCCTGTTCGGGGATGGGGTGGGAAAAGGGGCACACAAAAAGATAACTGTCTTCAAAGCATGTTTAAATAAAACTTACCTGCTGACTCTTCATTTTAGAAATAAGGAAACTGAGACCCAGAAAAGAAACCTACGGCAAGATACAGGGACACTCTGGCTAAATAAGACCACCTGTTTGAGGAAATCACGAAATCTAGTTTGCATGTGAGGATGCTGTGTGGGGTGGAGCTGGGCCTCTTACTGCCACAGGGAATGAGACAGCGAGGGGTGTCTGCCCAGGTGTGTACCTCCTGCCAGCTCCCATCCGGTGAGTGCACTGAGGTGGGTAGTGGGGTGTTGCGGGTGGGGAGATCCTTTTCCAAAACAAGACTTGTGAGGCCTTAATTCAGAAACCAGTGAAGGAGCTTTTTAACTGGGACAGCAGATTTGCACCTGCTGTTATGCCCAAGGTAAAACAGCAACAAATACAAGCAAAACAGGACCCTGCTGAAACTGTGGTTAAGGCATGTCTCCCCCCTGAAGGTGACCCCAAAGCATCTAGGTCTTAAGTTGCCTCTTTCTGAAGGTCCCTCTGCCTTTAATGCCTGTATGGGACTACGGGCCATGAACTCAGGACTGCTGCCCTCACTGCCACTCAGTTATCTTGGACAGAGAACCTTTTGACTGAAGTGATTTATTTTTCCTCAAGCTATTTTTTAAATTATTACTTTAACTAATATGATTTGCCTGTACTTCTTTAATCATCTGTTTAAATATCTTTTTAAATATTATTTATAGCTTGAGTTTTCCTGTATTTGTTTTATAGTTTATCGTTTGTAGTAGTTTTTCTAGTTTATTTGCTTTTTCAGAACGAAACTAGCAGACTTCCTAATTGTAAATTTTCTATCGTGTGTGTATGAGAGAGGGATAAGTTTGTATATTCTTAAAAAAAAAAAAAAAAAAGGGAAAATACAGACCAAACCTAATTGTTGTTATCATGATGCACAACTGGTTTATTCTTACTTTATGATTCTTTTGTAGTATTTGCCTATTTCTAAGCCAAATACCATATATTATTTTACAATGAAAAAGAAAGATTTTTCAAAATTAATAAAAGGTACATATAATTGTTATGAAAATAGACACTATCAAAGATAAAAAAACAAAAGAGTAAAATAACAATAGAAATAAACCCTGCTCTCATTTTATGTATGTGGGTGTATATATACACCCACATACATATATACAAGAATATCCTATTAAAATATTTTATGCACTCTTTTCCTACTTATAAATATATTGTTGGCATTTTCCACATTTAAAAAATACCAGCATCTACATCATTATTCTTAATACTTGCCAGTCTTTAATTGACTATGTTGTGATTTTATTTCGTGAATTCCCCATTACAGACATAGATTCATTTCAGTTTTTGCCAATATAAACAGTGCCGTGATGAACATTCTTGTACACACATCTTTGCCTAATTTTTTCTTTCAATTCTTTGTGATTTTGCTATTTTATTTTGCTTCTAAATGTTTATTTCACAGATGCCCTGCAGTAGTGGTATCTTAAAATGAGATTTTGATTGAGGCCCCAAAAACAGGAGAAGTAAAATTTTGAGATCACATCACCACCATATGCAGTCTTTTTAAAGGCAGTGGTCTGGAACCTGACTCATGCTGTCAGCAGAGTGAGGAAAATAAACGGGTCAGAGTGAAGAGGACGTTTGGGAGGGAGACTGGTGAAGCGATGTCTCTGGAGAGAGCTGTTGTTGGACTGGGGGGAGGGTTGGAAGCCCCCCTGTCTACCCCCAGCTCACTGAGGGGTCTTAAAAGGGACCCTTCAGAGAGCTTGCTGTCTTCCCAGCAGGTGGGCCAGTGGTGGCCTGAGGTGCAAGGACTGGCTGCTTCGGTGGCAGAGCCAGAGGAGGTGGCTGCCCTGGGACACCTGCATCCCAGAGTTCACAGAGACCAGGGATGGGGCCTGCTTCCCAAGATCTGGTTGTGGGCCAGTGGGAAGCCAAAGCCAGCAAGGAGTCACCTAGATCCTACCTAAGAAAGCCAGCTGTGAGGGTGAGGAGACCTCATTTGCAAGACCTTGGAGGTGTCCCCACAGGTCTTAGGGGAGGAACCCCTGCAATAGAGGGGTTCTCGTCCTGGTTGTAGCAACTTCAGGGGAAAGGCCTCCCACTATGGGAAACTCCAGAGATGTACAGAAGCTCGGGGAGAGAGCTAAGCATCTATCCACCCCAGAGAGCCTACACTTAGCACTCAGTGTGACATCAACTCAGATAGGAGCTCTTATCCTGCCCTAGCATCCAAACCAGCAGCTCAGGGAGGAGGTGTGGGGAGAATGGGCCACCTCATTCTCCTTTCCCACAGAAGACTTCTGGTGCATGAGGCCCAAGCTGGGGGGGAGAGAAGATTCTAATGCTTACTAGACTCAGTGTGACTTTTGGATTACTATATTGAGTCATACATTTAATTACTGAATGGAGATTATGCCTTCAAGTGGCCCTAGAACTGTGTGTGACCTAAGAGGGAGCTGCTAGATTTTTATCCAGAGTGGGCAATGTGTCCCACCCTGTGTAAACACTAAAGGAAGGGAGAAAAAAATTAGGGAGGTAGCAATAAATTAAGTTGCATTTGATTGCCTTTAGAGTTGTGATTTTTCAAAACACTTTGGGAAAAGACCTTCAGCTCAGGGATAAAGTGCTCAGCACAAGGGCTCTCAGGCTCCCTCTGTGGCTGCAGGCCCTCTTGCCTGCAGCCCTCTGTACGAGGTTGGACAATTAAGTTCGCGAACTCATCCTAAAAAAAACGCTGCATACCCCACAGCTGAATATCATCACTACATTCACCTTTGAAGTACTCCCTTTGGGAATCTATGCACTGATGTCAGCACCTAGTCCTCCTTCAAAGCAATTCTGGTACCCTTTTTCTGGAATGCCCATCACAGCTTCATCATATTACCCTTGATGTCCTGAATGTCATCAAAATGTCTTCCTTTCAATATTTCCCTTTCTTCGGGTAAAGAAAACAGTCACTAAGGGCCAGATCATGTGAGTAGGGAGGGTGTTCCAATACAGTTATGTGTGTACTGGATAAAAACTCCCTCACAGACAGTGCCCTGTGAGCTGGTGCACTGTCATGATGCAAGACCCATGAGTTGTTGGCAAAAAGTTCAGGTTGTTTTTGTCTTTTTCACGCAGCCTTTTCAGCACTTCCAAATAGTAAACTTGGTTGACTGTTTGTCCAGTTGGTACAAATTCATAATGAACAATCCCTCTGATATCAAAAAAGGTTAGCAACGTCGTTTCGACTCTCGATTTGGACTGACAGAACTTTTGTGGTCATGCAGAATTGGCTGACTTCTACTGTGTACTTTGATGCTTTGTTTCAGGGTCGTATTGGTACCCCCATGTTTCATCACCAGTGATAACATGGCCCAAAACATAGTCCTGCCTCTCCAAAAGGTCTTGGCAAACTTCATTTCTCCTTTGCTTTTGTTCATCGGTGAGCTCCTTCGGGACCATGTTTGCACACACCTTCCTCATGCCAAGATTTTCGGTTAAGATTTTCCTGTTTCTTTATTGATGTTAACTGGTCTGCTCTGCTTCTCAAAGTCAGGCGATTATTTTGATGCACCATTCAATGAATTTTTGCAATGTTTTCGTCAGTTCTGCTTGTTACTAGCTGCCCTGACCTCTCTTTATCAGTGACGCTTTCTCTCCCCTCAGAAAAACATTGAATCCATTTGTACACTGCTGTTTTCTTCATGGCATTATCCCCATAAACTTGGATTAACATGTCCCTGATTTCACTTCCACTCTTGCCAAGTTTAACAACAAATACTATGTTTGTTCATTGTTCTAAGAGAAGCTCCAACATTCTTGTGATGGCACACAAAAACACACAACAATAATGAATGCCACTCAGCAAGACACCACCAAACGTTGACATGAACACAGCCGTGAGACACAGATATACCAAGGTTATGACACCTCACCGAGTTGTTTGTTCAGTGCTGCCAACATAAGCGCACAGTGGCAAGTTTGTGAACTTAATTGTCAGACCTTGTGCATGACCAACCGTCTGTGCTCCTCAGTGGAACCACAGGACTCAAACCCCACAGCAAGAGATAACTCAGGACAACATGTGATCTCTCCTGCTGACACTTGGGCAGAAGTGGCAAGACAGCCTGGGCAGGTCTATATTTGGGCTCTCACTCATGGCAGTCCTGTTGCTATTTGCAGCCGGCACCAGCTCGTGTTTCCATCGCCTTTACCCCATTGCAGAACCCTGGTGGAAAACGGGCAGGGGCAGCCTGCAGGCACACAGAGGTCACAGAGGGAAAGCCTGCTGAATTGGGGTGCGTTTTTCTAGCAGTTATCCCTGGCCTCAGCGGTAAGAGTTCACGGACCCTTCCATTAGCAGGCAAGTGGTTGGATCGTCATGTTTTTCTAGTGCAAATTGTGTTATTAAAACTCAGTAACTTAATAGCACAATGTTAATGCAGTGTTTCTCTTCTTTAGGTGGGAAGAAAGGCTTCCCAAATTGTAGATGTGTGAATTACAATAAATAGGGTGAATGCTTACCATCCCTTCTCACAGCAGGGAGTCAGTCGCCTTTGCTGAATGTGGTGTTGGTTTGGGTATGATAGAGGGGCTGCCGATTCCTGCCATGTGTCTTGAGGATATTTTTAGGGCAGGGGCCCATTTGCTGGAAGAGTTTGGAGCCTAAATGTGCCTGCTGACAAGTCCATTCCATGCTTTGATTTCAATACTGAAAGACATCATTGTCATCATTTTTCACGTGTTACGCTTAGCCTCTCCGCTGGTGGAAAGTGTTCAGATTCAGACCGTGCCTGTAAAGCTGATTTGAACCATTTTGCGTAAGGGCACAGTGACCACTTCGATGCATGTTTCTTTAGCTGGGGGTCAGGAATAGGTAAGTGCTGCTTGGGTGACCTTCTAAAATTATACACAAAACTGTATTTGTGCCTTTCAGACTCACTTCTAGGAAGAGAATTCACAGCTTTCATTGGATTCTCAGAGGCAATGGTGGCCCATGAAAGGTTAACAGATTATTTAGGGGGAGACTTTTCTAATCAAGGCACAGGGACATACTTCCCAAATTAAGAGTTCCAAAAGTCTTTTTATTTCTGATTGCTGCCTATGGCATAGAATAGAAACTATTTAGCTAATATACTCATTATAGACTGATTTATTACTTCACTTCTCTAAGCCTCAGTTTCATCCATTATAAAATGACAATTTGTTTTTAATGTTCCTTTCTTCCCAAATTCTATTTCGTTAAGAAACTGAATGAGTCTGGGTGCTGAGGGGGAAAGTGAGTGTCAACTGGGGGTGTGTTGCAAACTTCCTCCTTTGACATGAGCTCCTAGACCAGTTTCTGTTTGTGTTCAGGGCGTAAATGCTGGCATGGGAAAGCATGCTCTTATTAGCACGTGAGCTCAGTGTTTTTCACTCCTCTCTCTTGTATAACGTTTCAAGTTGGTGTTTCACATTCTAGCTTCTGGTTGAAAGAATTTCTCATGATGATTTATTGGTCATACTGAATTCTGGTTTTCTCAGAACCTTTTGGTAGCACATGGAAATGAGTTCTTTTTAGTGAGCCACTCCTTGGTGTGTGGTTGGTGTAGTTTAGTGAACAACTGGGTCCAGGTCCAACCTTTCACCTGTCCAGCACCCAGCCCAGAGCTTGATACAGAGTAGGCCTGTAATAGGAAGATGCAGGGAGGAGATTGGGACCCACACCATCTGTTAAGGACATCACAGGGATTAAAGGCCAGAGTACAAAGAGGCTGGACATAGTGGGTTCCCTGGAAGTCTGCCAGTCCCCCTGGGCCTCTGGGTATCTTCTCATGGGGGGTTGGGGGTGGGGGGAGGAGACACCAAGGCGGAGGTGAGAGGTGATGAGCTCCATCTGGTGGTGCTGAGTTTGAGGTGAAGACAACTGCGCCTCTAAAGCTCTGTCTCTGCTTGGAGCAGAGGTTAGGGCCAGAGATGGGGATTTGGAGCTATGAGCCGAGGGGACGTGGAAGCCATGAGAGTGTACGGGAACACCTGTAGCAGGTGGCAAGTGAGAAGAGGAAATAGGACAGAAGCCTGGGGAAGGCAATGTGGGAAGAGCAGGCAAGGGGAGGGACTCGGCAGGGATGTGAGCAGGTCAATGGCCTAGCAGGAGGTCACAGCTGAGCTGGGGGAGGAGGGCTGGTCAGCAGGATGGAAAGGCCCAGCAAAGTCAAGAGAGCACAGGGAGGTTTCCGTGGATTTCACAATTAGGCCATCAGAAAACGTGATATTAAAAAATGCAGCCTTCCAAAGTAGATAAAATAGAACTACAAAGCAGTGATTTGCAGGAAAAGCCAGCAGAAAACACCCATTTAGAACAGATAGATACGCGAATCCAGAAAAATGAGGATGATTTAAGATTCCTCTCGGACAATTTTAAGCAGAAGAATATCAGAATAATAGGTGTGCCTGATGGGACAAAGGAAAAGCAAGGGATCAAGAAATTATTTGAAGAAATAATGAATGAAAATTTTCCTAACCTGGTGGAGGAAATAGACATACAAGTCCAGGACGCACAGAGAATCCCAAACAAGATGATCCCAAACAGGAACACACCAAGACACATCATAATTAAAATGGCAAAAGTTAAAGAAAAAGAAAATTCTACAAACAGCAAGAGAAATGCAAGTGGTAACTTATAGAGGCACACCTATTCGATGCTCAGCTGATTTCTCACCGGAAGCTTTACAGGCCAGAAGGGATTGGCAGAAAATACTCAACGTGATGAAAACCAAGGATCTACAACCAAGAATAATGTGTCCAGCAAGCCCAGCATTCAGAATAATTGAAGGACAAATAAAGAGCTGCTCAAATAAGGAAAAGCTAAAGGAATTCCTCATCACCAAACCCAGTGCTACAAAGAATGTTAGAGGGGCTTCTTTAAGGTGGGAGGAGGGATGGGAGAGTGGGGAAAATAAGGGAAAGGGATGGAGAATTTAGTTGGATTGTTAACATAGAATCAAAAGCAACAAAGAAACAAATCTCATGGACATGGTCAGTAATTTAGTGGTTAGCTGAGCGTAAGGGGGGAGGAGGTGGGGGAAAAGGGACAGGGACACAAATATACGGTGATGGAAAGAGCACTGACTGGGTGATGAACACATAACAACACACAGATGATGTAGTGTAGAATTGTACACCTGGGACTTATGTAATTTTTACTAATCAATGTCACCCCAATAAATTAAAAAAAAGAATGCAACCAAAAGTAGAAGTAGTGATAAATGGCTTTCTAAAAATAGCTTTGGAATATTCGAAGGACAGTCTGTCAGGAGGGGTCACAGAGCTCCTCACTGCAGAAAAATAAGCAAAGCTGATAGGGGAAGCCATTGAACCTGACTTCTATGTACAAGTACAGCGTGTGCAGAACAAGTAGAAAAGACAGAGCTGGCCACTGGCTCTGTGCCCGTAATTTGGAAATTGCAGGACGCTGTTTGAAAAGTTACAGCCATGGGGGAAAAGTGCTAACCTCTATCTTAAACATTTTTTTTGCTTCTGTTATTTTTCTTGAAACCTATTTCGGATGTGTCATGTTGGACTAGTTTAATAATAGTAGTTTCTTTTTTTAAGCATTAGGTTTACTATGATTTTTTTAAAAAGGGGACCTTAGGCACTGGATCGTGGTAACGGTTGCATAAATAACTCGAGATACTTACTAAAAATTGTTGAATTGTGTACTTAAAACAAGTGAGTTTTGTGGTATGTAAATTATATTTTAATAAGGTTATTTTTTAAAAAATCTTAGGGGGTTCCCTGGTGGTGTAGTGGCTGGGCTTTGGCGCTCTCACCGTCACGGCCTGGGTCTGATCCCCGCTCAGGGAACCAACCAAAAAAAAAAAAAAATGTTAGGGAAATAAGATAAGCAGCTCACATTAACACCTGGTTCTGTGTAGGAATATGTTGTTGATAAAGTAGTTATGCAGGTTGATTACCTTGGAGCAATAGTTCTGGTGCGTGGAAATTTAGGCCAATATTTGGATGTCAACTGTACCTGTTTGTGAGTTGTGCAGTTAAATGGGGGGGGGGGGGGGGAATCATGCTTCTCTAAACAAAAAGGGTTGTCATCTTTTTTGTGTGTGTGGATCAGTGGTGTGTGCTTATGAGTCCCCTTAGAACATTGAAATTATAAAAAAGAATCCTCCAGTAGAGAGCATACCTTTCTTTACAGGTGGTTCAAAGTGAAACCACAACTGAGCTGCTCAGATGATACTTGAAAATTGTGAATGAGCTGAGCCCAATCGGAACCATCTACTGCAATGGCCTTCTCAGACACAGAGTTCTCTTCCTCTTTTTGTGTCCTAGGACCTGGGATATCCACTAGTGCAGACGTGCCACACAGGGCTTCCAGAGGATGATGGAGGAAGGAGGGGAGGCCGCGGAGCAGGACACGTCTGCAGCCCCCAGGGACTTGAACTTTTATCCCATGGATCTATATGATCCTGAAAGCAGATTGCACATCTTCCCAGAGGAAAGCAGTTGGATGAGAAGAGACGTCCAAGCTGAAATGACTGGTGAGCCAAGAGCAGGAGCGAAAGGGAAGCCTCAGAGAGGCTTCGAAGGGGAAGTAGACGAACTTGTCCATCTGTACGGCCTAGAAGATGATCACGAATTAGGGGATGAGTTTGTTGATGAAAGCATGCCCAGAATAGAGGTCTCAGAATATCCTTACGTGACGACAAGGCGAGCACCCACTGGGGAGCAGAGAGGCTGGAGGCTTCCTGGCGAGGCTGCTGAGGCTGAGGACCTGGGCTTCGGCGGGTGGGGCTCTGAGGGCCAGTGCCAGGACCTGCGGGAAGCCTACAGGTACACGCACGGTCGTGCCAGCGAGGAGTACGAGTGCTACGTCATCCCAGAGGAGGAGGACGAGGAAGAGGCTGCTGACATCTTCTGTGTCACTTGCAAAACTCCAATAAGAGCGTCGGAGAAGGTTCTTGATGAACACAAAGAGCATGAAGTGACCCCACTCAGTAAAGCTCTGGAAAGTGCCAAGGTGAATAGGTCTCCTTAGTTCTTCTTTCTCTCGATGTTACATCTACATCTCAAGTGTGGAGGCTGGGAATAGATCTCAAATGCCTTCTACAAAGGAGAGAGGAAGAATGTAGTGGCATTAACGTCTCCTTGTGTCCTCTGTTTGCTAGGATGAAATTCACAAAAACATGTACAAATTGGAACAGCAGATTATCGAGATGGAAAATTTTGCAAGTCACCTAGAGGAGGTTTTTATCACTGTGGAGGTAAGAGCCGCTCGTGGGGCCCATCAGACCCACCTCGCTTCTGTCAGTGCCTGGGACAGCAGCCGTGTCCGGTGTGAGTCAGAGAACCTGCTTTTCTTAGAATGTGTGGTGTCACTGCCGCCCCTCTCCCTGAACCCTGCGCCACCCTCTGCCAGCACCTTGGGCCTACCCCTCATGGCCTGATCCCCTGGCAGCATTCCCTGTAGAACTCTGGGCTTTCTGCGGGCAGGCCGGATCTTCTGCGTCTTTATGGCCCCGGTCCTACTGCAAGGCAGGAGCATGGGCCAGCCGAACGAGGCTTTGTCATTGATAGTGTTCTTTTCCTCAGCTGTTACCTATTTCTCATAAGATTATTAAGTTTCTCAGCCTGTCCCCAAACACATCACTGTCCCCTGGGTGTGCCAGTAGCTGTGCAGTATACCACTGCGATGCCATCCAGAAAAGGCAGACCAGGACTGTGGGCCAGGGGACTTCCTCTGTCCCCTCCCATCATGGCGATGGGTGGTGGCTGGAACAGGTGTGAGGCAGGGAGTGGGGTAGGGAAGAGGATGGCAAAATGCTGCCAGGAGAAAAAGCAATACTTTCCGTTAAGATTATCCCTGGGGTCCTATTATAGCTGGAGACTCCTGGTCCTAGCCCCTCCTGCATCTACCCCAGCTTTCTGGTAAAAAATGGTAAGACGATGAGGAGACACTAAACTATCTCTGGGCAGATAGATTTTCATGTCCCAAATGACTCTGTAGTCAACACGCCACACACCCTGAAGTGACTGAGGTCCGCTGTCTTGCAGGAAAATTTTGGAAGACAAGAACAAAACTTTGAATCCCATTACAACGAGATCTTGGAAACCCTCGCTCAGAAATACGAGGAAAAAATACGAGCTCTCGGGCAGAAAAAGAAAGAGAAGCTGGAAGCCTTATACGGACAACTGGTCAGCTGTGGAGAAAACCTGGAGACCTGTAAAGAGCTGATGGAGACCATCGAGGAGATGTGTCATGAAGAGAAGGTTGATTTCATACAGGTCAGTAAGGAAGTAAAATGAAATAATGAACTGAAGTGACAGTTATAGCCAGAGCAGGTTAGATTGTCCCCTCTCTGCCTGGAGACGTTGGAATCAACAGGGTCAGCATCTGTCTGATTGCACTGATGTTCATGACAGTGAGGTTGTCACCCATGAATGGCCACTCAGGCTTATACACAGCTGACCTCGTCTCTCCACCATTGCTCAGATACACCAGAGTCTCTGTTCCTCTGTCCTACTTACCTAGAAATCTGTCCCCTTCCTGGAGCTGAGCAAAAACAGTGCTCTGAGAGTTTCCCAGCCACCTCACATGGCCTCTTGGAGCTCTGGGAAGAAGGCTGTCCAGGCAAAAAAGTCATCTCCAGTTTCCCAGTTACAAGTGCAGTGATTATTAATTTTATGCATAAACTCAGATATGCAAAGAAATCCATTTCTTAATTTCCTTGAAATCCACTGGAATCTGACGCCAAACCCCCATGCAGTGGGGCTGTGGGAATTTCAGTCTCAGTCAGAGCTCAGCCCCACAGGACTGTGTGGCAGTTGTGTCCAGGGTGTGAGGGAGGGGCCTTCAGCCTCCAGAGCTTTGTGGTGACACACAGGGCCTCCTCCGCATGGAACAAGCCCCTCCGGGTCCCTCAGAGCCCAGTAGCGCCTCCTTCCCCTGTGCATGGGGCAAGGGCCCCACGCCTGAGGCTGGAAAGCGAGGTGGCAGGCACCAGTAGAGCCCTAGTGCTCAGACCTTCTGAACAGTGGTCCCTCATTGTCCCACAATCCCACTGTTACCTCGAGACATGATCTGGAAGGAGGAGAGAGTGATACACGTGAAGATGTCCTCCTCTTGTGATGGTGAGAAACTAGAAACAACCAGAATGGCCAGCAGTACAAGAACGAGTACTCGTGAACCAAGGAGTTCCATCCAGTGAGCCGTTACACAGCCTGTCAGACTGATGGTCCCAAAGAACACTTGTAACATGCCAACATCTACACAATGTTGATGGGACAAGAAGAAACTGCTTCTTCGTGTGAGCGGTTTCGTTAGGTGGGACATGGCTAATCCCACCCCCCCCAATTCCCAAGTTTTAAGTATGTTTATATTATTATATAGCTTGAAAAAGAAATTTATTTCCAAAATCACTGTAGTATTTTCTCCTTTTCTCCTTTTTAGGATGCTGTGGTGATGGCTGACAGGTAATACTTTTGTTCTGACGTGTCATTTTGTCTACTGTTTATTTCACCTCTAGATATTCAAACATACTCACTTCTACTTGGCTGTACTCCCAGTTCCAGCTTTTGCGTCTGCTCCTAAGACTTAATAGCACTCACCTCAGAACGACAGTGTCTGAAGGGGTCACAAGGACCCTCTAGCACCAAGTCTCAGAATCTTAGGTCTGGAAGGGACTGTGTAGTGAGGCCAGTGAGCCTCTCATTTCACCAGGAGGAGCCAAGATCCAGAGTGTGTCCCCAGTGTCCCCCAGCTGTGCTCTGTAGAAAGCATGCACATCATAGAGTCAAGCAGGAGTTTAGGTCCTGCTACCCCCGTGACCTTGGGTGTCCCACCAGCCCAGAATCCACTTTCCCTATGTACAAACAGGGATTGTTTTGTAGGAGTTAAATATGTCTGTAAAGCAACACAAACACCCAAGCTTAACCATGTAAGAGTTAAGAATGTGGGTGCTGGCCAGAGACAGTTCTGGTTTCAGATTGTGCTCCTGCCACTTATACCTCCGGTGACTGCCAGGAAGCAGGTGTTAGGCGACCAGAGCCAAGTTCATGGGCAGCATGGGGAGTGCGACTAGAGCTCAGTGGCCAGGAGCACCTTCAAGAAATGAAAGTTTCCCAGTAAATTTAACAATTAAAAAAAAAAAAAGCAAGTTCAGCCAAGCCCTCTGTGTGTGCATGGCCAGTGGCCCTGCCCTGCAGATCGGCCCTGAGAAGCACACCCTCCCTTCGTACTACAGTGTTGTTTTACACCGACAGACTCAGAAAATTCCTGGAAACAAAAACAGATGTGGAAATCTCCGCACAGCCTGCCTTGGAGGACCAGACCCTGGACTTCTCCGACGTGGAGCAGCTTCTCGTCTCCATCAACACCATCCCAGGTGCACCCTCCGGTCCTCCTGAGCTGTGCATTAGAAGCTCTGACGACTGGAAAAATCATAGAGATTTAGAAACAAGCGCTTCTCCCCCTTACTTCATGCTTTTGTCTTTCCGGCTGGTAAGGGTGGACAGAGGCTGACGTCCCGGGGGTGCCTGCCCAGCCTGACTCTCCAGGGTGCCAACAACAGGCCTGGAGCAGCCTCAGAATCATTTTTATCTGTAGCTGCCCAGCTTCGTAATCACCTGCTCTGCTAATTTACACCAGATGAGGAGCCTGAATTGTATTTCCTTAACAGCATAGTGTTTAAGAGGCGAGCTTTGGAATCCTACGGAGTTGGCGAGAGTCCCAGCCTTTGCCACTTCTAGCTGTATGACCCCAGACAACTTACCTAACCTCTCTGAACCTTGGTTTCCTGGTTTGTAAAATGGACATGATAATGCCTGGTGGGGTTAGGGTGAAAATTCAGTGAGTTACTATATGTATAGCATGTCATGTGGTGCCAGGTAGCTCTCAAAAATAGTACTGTAATTGCTATTTCTGAGAACAATACTAGAATTCAGCCTTTTTTGGATAGCTCACCTTTCCTTCCTAACCACTCCCAGCAACACTGTGAATACTATGGAATATATCCTTTTAGGTTACTCCTTCACACAGACTTTTTTAAAGATCAAAACAGAATCATTCTGTCTGTCAGCTGCTTTCTTTGGCAAAACAATTGTGATGCACATTTTCTCACACTGATAAATTCTATGACGTGACTTTTATGGCTGCATATCTTAATTTGCTTATTTAATCCTCAGTGGTTGAATGTTGGCTGTTTCTAGGTTCTTCACCCCCGTAAACCAGACCAGAATGAATGTCCTCAGTCATACGTCTCCAAGCACGTATGGATTTGTCATGGCAGGGATGGGCGTCCTGGCTGTGGCCTGCAGGCTCTCCTTTTCTGCTCCGGGCTGCCTCACCCGTGGATGCCCTGGGGGTCAGTGGTCCTGGAGAAAGGGCCATCCCCACCCCACATATCCACTTAAGCCTCCTCATTGGTGTTTGTTTTTCTCCCTTTTCATCTTGTAGCTCCTTCTGCCCCAGTGATAAACCCACAGGCCCCCAACTCAGCCACGGGCTCCTCGGTCCGAGTGTGCTGGAGCTTATACTCCGACGACACTGTGGAGAGCTACCAGCTGTCCTACCGACCAGTGGGAGACAGCTCGCCTGGGGAGGGCCAAGCAGGTGAGGCTCTGCAGGGGCACACTCATGCCCTGGGGTGGCTCAGGCCCCTCCCAGGCCAGGGCCCTGCCTTCCTGGCACGTTCTGCAGACACACAGAAGCGGTAGTGTTGGGGCTGTGTCTTGACAATCTAAGATCTGTTAAAGGAGCCCCTTTGTTAGACAGGAATTGGCATCAGAGTGGGGTTAATGCGCTGGCATTGCCCTTCCGGAAGCAGTGAGCTTTTCCTGCATAGCAACACCCACTGTGGCTAAAATGACAAAGATTTCTTATTCCTCCTAATCCTAGGATGGCTCGACCATTCTGGTCTGGGCCAGCTTGGGTAGGGCCGGATGGTCTACAATGGCCTTGCTTATGTATCTGGGGCCCCAGCCGTGGTGGCTGGGATGACTTGGGTGTCTGGGCCCTCTGTCCACATGGTCTCATCTTCCAAGAGGCTGAAATGGAAACAGTCCCAGCAGCAGGAGCACCCCAGGCCTCTGCTTGCATCCCATTCGCTGTTGTCCCATTGGCTAAAGCAAGCCTCATGGCCACGCCCAGCTTCAGGGGCTGGTGAGAGGCTGGGCCTCTCAGCGGAGTCAGGTGGCAGAGGACAGAGGGCGCCCACACAGGGTTGCGGGGAATTCACCCCAGCCTTGTAAACTGCAACAGGGGGCCTCGGCACAGTGAATTTGCAACCACTTGGCCTACGTTAGGGTTGAATTCTTGTCTTTTCTTTTTTTTTCCAGAGCTTACAATGACCGTCAAAGAAACATACTGCTTAGTGGTAAACCTTGTGCCAAATACGCAGTATGAGTTTTGGGTCACAGCTCAGAACAGCGCCGGGCTCAGCCCCGCCAGCGAGCGCGCAGTATACATGACAGGTACTGGGGCCGCTGGTTTCTGTGGCAGGATCTTCACGCAACAGGGCATAGGAGTCACGACTCTTTTGATGTGACAGGGCTCTTGATGTCATTTGGATGGACAAGAATTGCTTAAACAACTTTCTGTCATGTAATAGGCTAAATCTTCATGCCTGATACGGCAGGGACATTTTCTCATGTTGGTCTCAAAATGTCCAAAAGTACTGCTCTTGGTCTCAGGGCCGTTTGCACCTGGCAGCCGTCCTCTACTCCGGGAGCACCAGAGAGGGAGTCCCCAGTGTCTCAGCCCGTTTGGGCCGCTGTGACAGGACACCACATGCTGTACAGCTTGTAAATAGCAGCCAGTGTAGTTGGGAAGCCAGGGCGCCAGCGGATTCAGTGTCTGGTCTGCAGGCTGCTGTCCTGCTGCTGTGTCCTCACAGGGAGGGAAGGGGCGAAGGAGGTCTCTGTGACACGCCACCCTCATGGCCACCCTTATGACCCAGCCACCTCCCAGAGACTCCAGCTGCCATCACACTGGGGACTAGGCTTTAGCATAGGAGTTTGGGGGGGATGCATACAGTCATTCTGGGGCACAGGTTTGCTTTGGATTGCCCTGAAGGTTTTGTGGGAAGAAAGTCGCCGTGATGTCCGTGCCCTGGACACAGCGGCTGGATGTGTACAAAGGGGTCGCTCACCTCTCGCTCTCCCCTGTGCTCAGCACCGTCTCCCCCCGTCATAAAGACCAGGGAGCTACGGAGCTGCGAGGAGGCCGTGCAGATTTGCTGGGAGTCCGGGAACCTGAACCCCGTGGACTCGTACACGGTGGAGCTGACCCAGGTGGAGACGCCAGAAGCCTCGAGCGTAACTGAGTGAGTCACGAGGGGCTTTGCCTGGCATGGGGACACAGTGCAGGAAGTGCGTGGAGGCTGGGGAGGAGGTCAGGCTCTGTGACACGTGGGAGCCTGACATTCAGGTTCCTCAGTTTTTGTGAGAAGTAGCAGGAATGCTGTTACTGCAGGTGAAGGGTGAGTGACCAAGAAGTGAGGAAATGGCTAAACCTCAGGTTTACTTTTTTAGCCCAACTGACGTTTACCGTTCATTCCCTCACTCAGCGAGGGTGTCGAGGGCCCCCGGGTGGCACGGGCCCTCCCTCTGGGCTCTGGCAAACCAGACAGACAAGCTCCCTGCCCTGCAGCGGCTGGCAGTCGAGTGGGGAAAACGTAAAAAGGGAAAACAAAGGGTAAAACGCAGCACTGTGACAGAAAAGGAATGTGATGAAACGGTGGTGGTGGAGGTGGGGCCTGCTCTGGGGAGAGTGGGTGTTTAAACTGACACCTGAACATGTGGGGAGGCCTGAGGACAGTGGTTGCAGGGACACCCTTGGGCGGCCGTGAACTTGGCATGCGGGAGGAACTAAAAGACCCATTTTGCTGGAATTGCAAGGGCAGAGAGAACAGTGTGATTCAAGTTCAATGTACAGGGAGCATCGTGCCCATGGCAGTAGGCTGTCTGAGGGCTCACGTTCACCCCTGGTTGGTGGAGAGCTGGAGCAGTTCACCGGCAGATGTGGGCTTGGTGACCTCGGGAGGCTGCGGCTGTGTACAGTGGAGAAAACACGATGACCTCTGGGCGCGTGGGCCCTCAGTGACCGTGCTCTGCTTCCTTGCAGGTCTGTCGTGGGCATCCCCACCTGTGAGGCACTGGTGCAGCTGCAGCCCCGGCAGACCTACACGATCTACGTGCGTGCCCTCAACGTGGGGGGCCCCAGTGCAAGGAGCGAGCCCGCCACAGTCCACACCACAGGTCTGTGCCCCAGGCCACACTCTCTGGGACCCACATGGCCACTTGTGACACACCAAGTGCTGCCATGATTGCATTGGAAAATAAATAAATGTTCATAGATAGGAAACCTGGCAGGTCAGGCTGGGAAGGGTTGCAGAGGTGATCAGAGCCCTGACGGAGACACTGGAGGCCCACATCACACAGCACTTTCTCCTGAGCAAGCATTAGGACTCAGGGATTGTCTTCATGCCCCTCAGGTGGGCTGGAGGCTGGTCTCAGAGCCCCCAGGTGGCCCAGATACCTCCTGTCTCACATAGACTGAACAGCACCCTTTATGAAATTCCAGGGAGAGAGCCCTTGGCCATGGCCATCTCCCCAACCTGCTTTCAGCCCAGGCATCTTCCCCACTCACAGGCCCAACTGAGACCTGGCTGCCCACCACCTCCCGGCCCTGTCTGGTCCTTGTAGGTACCCATGTTCCCAAGTCCAGCTCCTTCCCCCTTCTCATTTGCCACCATCATGTCATTGAATGGTCACGTCTTGTGTCCAAGCCTTGAGTCAGCAGGGATGTCACCAGAGGCGTAGTGCACATCTTCTGCTGTCCCAGCACTGCAACGTGCATCAGAGCCAGGTGGCTCTTCCCAACCTCCCAGAACAAGTCCCGCTCAGGCTGCCAACGGGAGGGGGAGGGGGGCTTGCAGATGAGCCTGGGCCCAGGGCTCATGAGACCCCGTTCCCTTGCTGGGATCTTTCACTGAGGGACATGATGGCACTTTGTCCTCATTTCCAGAGCCAGGAGGAGAGGTCTGTGATTAGTCCCTGTTTACGTTCCTGCCATACAGATGGGAAAGCAAGTGAAGTGGCCGCTGAAGGCCGAAGGTGTTGGGCTCAGCATTTTCTGCTGTATTATGCGGGGGCCCCCCTCTGGTCGGCTGGCACTTCTAATTTCTTGTACTGACTTGGTGTTTTGAAATGTCAAATTCAGGTCATTTCAGTGCAAGACTAGAGTGAAAGGTACAGCCAGCTCTTCGTTATACAGCTGTCTCTAAATCAGTTTGTTCAAATAATTTAAGGTGCTCACTTTGGCAGCACACATACTAAACTGGGAACGATACAAAGAAGATTAGCATGGCCTCTGCGCAAGGATGACACGCAAATAATATAAGACTGCATGTGTGAAAAACTCGAACTTGAATCAGCAAAAAAAGTACATTCAAAAGTCATCCTTGTTTGGGAGCAGAGGGCAGGCAGTGGCAGTGGCAGGTGGGACTCAGCCAGCTTCTCGCCAGTCAGCTCAGATGGCAGATGAATTCCCAGCAGCATCGAATTGTGAGAAGGATGGTGAGCAGCTTGACGGTGATGCTCGAACGGGTTTGAGACAAGAAGTGACAGAATGGGAGCTTAAGAAAAGAATTTGGCCACGAGACAATAATGTGTGACCATGTTCCTAAATAATGGATAATTTTTACTATCTAATTTTTTAAATTAAATCTCTTCTGCACCACTCTTTGCCGAGCTTTGTTTTAACCATGATTTGGGGATGGCTGTCATCTCCTCCCTGCTCTCCCCCCGCCTCCCCCCAGCCCTTGGATTTTGCTAACCTTTATCAAAAGAATCATTAATAAGCCCCGCAATTCCTGTGTCCCTGTAGGTTAGAAATGCCTGTCCACCGCCTCCCGGTTAAGAGCACAGCCTCTAAAATCAGGGCTTGGGGTTCAACTATTGAGTATAGCATGTGCCGGCTCATTCCTCAGCCTCCCTACAAGTGGAAATAACACCCGTTTCTAAGGGTAATCGTGAGGCTTGAACGAGATCAGACGTGCATAGGGCTGGGCTCAGTACTGGGCACACAGTCCCTGCCCGGAGAGTGGGTCGTTGCTAGGCGAGGTCCGGGCCGTCGCGGGCCGACGGGAAGCTCCGCCGGCGATGTGCAATGCTCCCTGCGCCCGCATGGTGGCGATGCTGAGCCAGCAGCGGGGTGACCGCTGCGGCTCTCGGTGCGTTTGCTCCCTGCAGGCAGCTACTTCCGCCTGAACCGGCACACCTGCCACCCCTGGCTGACCATTTCTGAAGACGGGCTGACGGCTGTACGAAGCGAGAGGAAAACCCCCGCAAGGGAGCCGCCCCCCAGAAACGCGCGCTTTTCCGGGTAGGTACTGTACACACAGCTCGCTGGAACATTCTCTGAACCGCCTAGTACACGCTGCTGTTGGGGTAAAATTGGGTTATGACAGATGTGGCCTTGACGCGGGAAAGACGTCCCAGAAACGAGTGGAGGGGATGGGCCTGGCGCCGGCAGAGGAGACCTGCGGCCGCAGAGGTCCGGCCCTGGGCTGCCGGGGCCGGAGGAGTCAGAACACGGAGCCGTGGCACGAGGGTCCCACGGCCAGGCCGCGGGGAAAGGAAGCAGGGACCCTGCCCTCCCAGGGCTTACTAGCCCCGTGCTCTTTCTCTCACGTGGGAAACCTTATTTAAAAACTCCCGTGAGCCCATGGGAAGTTGCTGGGGAAATCGGTGACCGCGCTGGCAGTGACCTAAGGGAGGGGCGGTCCATCAGAGATGGCGCCGTCTGGATCCCGAGCTGTTTCCAGACTTGAACTCAGTGTTGAGACAATTTATTTATACTTCTTTCCAAAGCCTGAAGGAAGACTTAAGGGGCAAATATTACACCACTCAACTAGAAAACTCAAAGCCCAGAAGAAAGTGCAGGGCACAGATAGGTGACACAGATAGGTGAGCTTCAAGGGCCAATTCCACTTTCACGATTAAACATTAAACGTGGCTCTCAGCTTCCCGGTAGTCAGGACAAAGAGGTCTTGGTGGGTTGATTTTTGAGCTGGGGGATCTGAGGGAGAAAGGGGACTCCTGTGGGGGCTGGAAGGGCCACTGATGGAAAACACTGTTCAGCCTCCCCCCGCTGGGGTCCTACACTGTCCCCATTGCCGGCCCTTCCTCTGACATTGGCTCCCTGCTGGCCTGCTTAACTGCCAACGCGTTAAGCACCTGCCATATTTAAGTGTTGGTGTGAAGTGGCAAACAGCTCTGTCCTGTACCACCTCTGCCTGTTAAGCCCAGGCTTGGGGGCATGGAGAGGAGTAAGACTCAGTAAAGTCCTCACCTGTGTTAGAAAACAAAATTCAGCTGAGATCTTACTGGCTTTACTCACCGATGCATGAGCTGGGTGGCATCCCAGGTGACAGTCTAAAAGGAGCTCCAAGATACTGTGTACAACGGAAGACCGTGGTTCCCATCTGCCAAGTCCTATGAGGTTTCAAGCCACCTTTTTTTAGGAACAAGGGAACCAAACCCTTATTTTTGTTACTAAAAAGCCCAGTCATTTGAAAAGCAGCCTTTTCTGTTGGTTGGTATCCTCCTCTCCCATAATAGACAGTACAGTAATCTACCTTCAGTGTCAGGTGAGCCTAGAGAGCTGAGGGTGTGCCCCTGTAAAGATAGGTGAGGGGTTCACGACACCTACTGCTGCACGTACAGACCACCTGTTGACCCACCCCAACAGCTAGTGTCAGGTACCTGCACAGCCAGGCTTGGGTCATCCCAAGTCACACATGCTCCCACTTTCTGAAACCAGGTGTGTCGCTGTCATGGGGAACCTGATTCCATTCCGAGGGCGCCATTACTGGGAGGTGGAGGTGGACGAGCGTGCGGACTACTCGGTGGGTGTGGCCTTCGAAGATGTGCCTAGACAGGAGGACCTGGGAGCCAGCTGCCTCTCCTGGTGCATGAGGCACACGTGGGTGTCTTCAAGGTAAAGTACAGTCTGGATACCCCAGACTAAAATTCACATTTGAAAGAGTAGAGGGAGGTGTTTACACCAGCAAACACCGAGGCCTACGGAACGTGGTTTGAAGGATTCAGGTATTTCAGGGCTTATTTCCGGCCCCCCGCTCCTAAAGTCCAGATGAGAAAGGAAGGAGTGGCTCTGGGTACTTCCTTTCGGATGGAAACAGCTAACGTAACGGAGAGCTTGTTATGTGCCGAGCACTGCTCTGCACACTCACATGTACTAGCTTGGTTACTTCTCAGGCGTGCCTTGTCCCCTTTTCCAAATAAGCGAGCTACGCCTCACGGTAGCAAGGTGACCCGCCCAGTGCAGATTCAGAGCGTGGATTCACTGCCAGGTGGTATGGCTCCAGGGACAGCATTTGTAACCACTAAGTGAGTGGGTTTTCACTTACACCAAGCTTCAGTGCTGTGAATTGGGTCCAGCTTGATTGGAAACCCTGATGTCATCGTTCTAAGTCAGTGTGGGCAGAGGCTTAATGGGTGTGGCTGACTCTGGTTTGCTTCTGCTAAGCACTGTCCTTTACACAAAGTGAGGACCAGGAGGCCCAGGCCAAGGGACATTTTTCAGACTTAAAAGGCCATGGTTGCAACCTCCCTTCATCTCAAAAATTGCCAAAAAAAAAAATTGACCACACCACTTTCCCAGCACCCCTGTATACCGTGCAGCCTCTGACCCTCTGGCTTGTGAATCCTGTAAGCGTCCCATTGATGCTCTGTGCCTGTGAGCGTCCATCTCATGGTTGGTTGAACATTATTTGTCATGTGCGACTGGGAGTGGAAAGACCCACTTTCCCCTGAAAGGTATTTAGACTGTCGTAGACTCTACAGAAACTAGGATCCAGTTTGGGAAACGCCAATCTTGCGCATTGTCAAACTGACTTAAAAATACTGTGCACCAAGCCAAATACTTTATTTGGAGATTCTGCCTGAAATTAGACTAGAAGTCAAAGTCTCCTCTCCTAGAACAGTAAGAACGAGGGGGCAGAGAAAAAGTGGGGGGGATTTAAAAGGAGAGTAGGAGTCTGTGTGTAGCGGGAGGGGTGAGGAGGGGAGGAGGCGGAGGAGGGGTGGGCACACGAGAGAATGAGACAGGAAGGGCAGGAAGCCAGGCACCGGGCCAAAGTCTCTTGTAGCCTCCGTGTGGGAAGAGGTACGGGAGACAAGAGTTGCGAGTGGAGGATGAGGGTAAGGTGTGCTAGCTGATCTGTACTCGTGGTCTTAGACTCTGTTGGTGGGAGGGGAGGGCTCATTTTGCTCCTGGTGGCCACTGAGTTAAAGCCAAGGGGAAAATGGGTGAAGTGGGACGGAGACGGGCCAGCCGGCTGACAGATTATATTCCAAGTGTCTGACCCAGTCGTGTGGATGCACGGAGCTCTTCAAACGTCTGTGGTGGCAAGGTTAGGAAATGCTGTGGCTGGTTTTGTTTCATCCATTTTTCAAAGCACACAGACACAACACGTGGTGAAAGGGTGCTGGAGCTATGACATCAGAGGGTGACAGGTCCTCAGGATGCCCTGCTCAGTCTGAAAGTTTAAGAATTGGGTGCCTTAGAGCATTTGCACACAGATTATGCCAAAGGCCCATTATGTTACGTGAAATTCCACGAGGCTCCCTGTTTCAAATCTCTTTATTGCAAAGGATTTACTCATCTGAACCTTAAAATCCAAAATTCCAAAATATGTTCTATTTCTATACAAATTTTGATGTAATGTGAGTTTATAATATTGTAAGTTTCTTAGGTCAAGAGGTTGCGCAAAATGAGTTTAAAAGTATAAGTTTCTTAGGACAAATTCTAGGAAAGAGATAAGAGTGGTTTTGGAAATGGCCTGTTACTTTGGTAGTCATTTGATAAAATAACACAATCATAGGAGTACTTGAATAAAATTAATATAAAATGTTCTGTAAAGAGCCCATCTACAGAATTTCTGAGGATGTGTTATATCAACATTTAATTTTCAGGCATAAGTATGAATTTCTGCACAACAAGATGACTCCAGATATAAGAATAACAGTTTCCCCAAGGAAGATTGGCATTCTATTAGACTATGAAAATTCAAAATTATCATTTTTCAACGTGGACATTTCTCAGCATCTGTACACATTCAGTTGTCAGCTTCACCGATTTGTGCATCCCTGTTTTTCTTTGGAAAAGCCTGGTTGTCTAAAGGTACACAATGGCATTTCAATGCCAAAGCATGTCACTTTCTACTAGACCATTCTGATATCCAGCTCCTGTCTTCTGTCCCCACTCCTGTCACCCATGCCTCAGCCAGCTCAACTTGGCATTCAGGCACCCAGCACCACTTGTGGCTCATGTTATTACCTGCAGGACTGGTGCTGGCACTCGCCTCACCTGACCTGGGTTCTGCTACCTGGACACCTGTGTGATGCTACTCATTACCAGGCCCGGCTGTAAAATGAGGGCTCAGACTAAATGAACTCGAAGGTCTTTCAGATTGTCATACTCTATTAGTCTACGTGTGTATATGTAGAGTAACCGAGTCTCCAAGGCCCACAGAGCTGGCGGGCAGGGCAAGGGGAGAGGAGACGTACGTTAAATGTCAGTGGCTGCAGCACCCCCAGCACCCTCGAGACAGGCCATGAGTCAGCCGGGAACAGACTTGAGAAGGCACGTGGGAGCCGTGTGCCCTCCTCCTCTCCCGTTTTCCCAGTAGTTAGTGGCACAGTGCACACTCCATACACCGTTCCTCCTGCATAGACCTTACCCCACGGTAATTCTGAAATGACCTCTATGCTTAATCCCCTGAAGGCAGGGACAGTGTCTGTCTTGTTCATCACCAGCTCCCCAAAGGCTAACATGTAAAGGTCCACACCAGGTATCTGTCGAATAAATATCTTTCATCCAACCACTGCTGTTCGGCCTCTCTGCTCTCCGTGGGAGGAACGGCAGGGCTCTTCCCACCTGTAGAAAAGGACCCATGGCCAGGAGATGGAGAGAACCTGCAGGGTAGGCAGTGGGAAGGAGGGCGTCTGTGGCCAGATGGCAAGACTGGGGAGAACAGAACACTCCTTATTGTGCATACTTCCTCGTGTCTCACAGAAGCCTACACATCAATGTGGCACTTTGACTGTATGCGTGTACTGGGGAGGGGATGGAAGGAGAGATGGGCAGAAATAGAAAACATTAGTTGCAACTGATCTAGGAATGTCCCGTAGTGTAAAGAGAACCAGATTTGAAATCAAGACCTAGGTTCAATGGGCTACTTTGTAGTTACTTCGCCTTATAACCCTAGAAAAGTCATTCTATCTTCCAGCTTCCATTTCCCTTTGAACAGAAAAATAATACATTGTGGTTTCATAGGATTAGATTTAATGACAAACGCGGGGGTGCACAGCAGTGTATGGCATGTAGCAAATGCACACCAATTTCTTAGAAGAAACCATCCCCACCAAGTACACAGCGGAGCCTGGTGGAGGGGTCCCCAGCCAGTGGCTTCTAGGCACCCTGCCTTACTGCTCTCATGCCATTCTGTGACCTCGCTGCCCAGCCCCACTGGCTGCATTCTGGGTCCTCCAGTTCAGGTTTCTGGTTGCTGCTTAAACTCTGCACGCACAGCATTTTCAGGGTTGTGAGTCCAGATGCAGAGTGAATAACTCCATTCAAGGAGCAGTTCTGAGTTTAGTACCATGCCCCATGGATGCCTCTCTGCACAGACATGCCCCTCCTCTCTCTCATCACTTAGGTTTTGTGTTAGCTGAAAAGTCTCTCACTTTAAAACTTACATGTTTTCCAAGACTCAAAAGTCTGACACAGTGAACATCTTCCATGTCCTGTCTTAAAACTCTGCCTCTTGGTATAACGGATAGCTCAGATTCCGGAATTAACAGCTCACCTTGACAGTCTTACAGCTTGACACACACACCCCCCCCCCAGCTGGATCACTACGCTGAAACAAGGAAGGCACTGCCGAAGTAAGCACAGACAGGCTTCAGGTTATAAATAATTAAAATATACCTATGTGTATATTCAAAACCTACTGCAAAGTAAGAAGTAGGATTTCACCGATAAGGCCAACTTGAATTTGGGATTCTCATAGGCTTTGTGGAGTATTTCATGTGGAATACAAACATGGATAAAAAGTTGACATCTAGAAGGTTTTCATAAAATTTTATTTGATTAAGACTACACTGTCTAGAAGTGGCTTTGATATTTAAAATCAACTTAATTGAAACAAAAGGTAGATGACCAAGCATCACAATTATTCAGCAGAAGCTTTTGTCTAAACTGTTTCTCATCTTCTACAAGAAAAAAATAAGTCTAGAACAGAACCAAACAAAACTTTTGTTTGTAAAATATTCCAATTCCTTAACCCTTGCACTGTTAACTGACTTCAAGTTTTTTTCAAAATGTGTCAAAAAGCCGCAAAAAATAGTTATTATTTTGACTATTTTATGCATTTAATAACATTTTGAGCTGCTTTGTACATAAATGACATTATTTTAATTTTTTTACATGTTAATAAATTTACCATTATTGAATTTTAGCAAAAAATCAAAACATACTAAGTGGCATCAATGAAATTTAAATATAAATTAGAATCTGATGGCATTGATGACATAACAAATTTATTACAAAATGTTGCACAATATGGCATACAAAACATCTTTGTTGTTAATCGTGCAAGCCACAGGAAAATGTATTTTAAAAATCTTGGGGTTCCCTGGTGGTGTAGTGGCTAGGCTTCAGCGCTCTCAACGCCGCGGCCTGGGTTTGATTCCCAGCCAGGGAGCTACCCAAAAAAAAAAAAAAAAATCTTGTAAATGGAGAAAAGTCCTTGAAACAGTTTCACACTGAATAACAATTTTATAATAATTAACATATTTATATATTTTAAGTAAATACAGTTAAGGTGGTACATTTTATTAAAAGATTAAAATATAAAAATTTCCTATTACTCATTCTTGGAAAACACAAAATATAGAAAAATGTACATCTGCTTTCTCAGAGGAAACCGTTTTTTTGAGTTCGTGGGGTAAACTCAAACACCACTTCAGTCAGTGGATGGAAATATTCAATCGGATGTCGCAGCAAAAAGGGTTCAAATACCGTAAATAATCTGCTGAAGCTAAACTTCAAAAGGAGGCAGGATTTACCTCAAGGCCATGTTCACTTGCAACCTGCTGATAAATCTGTTTAACAAAGAAAAGAAAAAAGATTTTTAGAAAGACCCTTGAAGCCACAATCCCTGACACTGGACAGTTAAAAGACATCAAAACCTGTTCCCGTCTTGATCTGTATCACTTTGTAACTCATGAGCAGTTACTAACATGAGCTCTGCATTCCGTCATCAAGGGGGCAGAGAATACAGACGTGTAAAACAAGCCTAGAATCTTGGTGTAAACTAGCATGGATTTGCTAATGCAGAAAACTCAGAACTTCAGGCACAGTTATTAGACGCGACTGTAAAATTGGTTAGACTCGGGATACAAAATGACACTGGATTCTGGCAAAGCTGAATTGCCTTTTTCCTGGGTAAGTGTATATTTAATACCTGCCTTCCTGCTGGCTGAAACAATGACATGCAATCACTTGTACACATCCAATCAAATATTTCTGAACCATGTGGATGGTCATCACATAAGCAGAGCAAGTTGCATGGGCCATGAGGTCTTCTTCTTAATACATCTCATCCTCCAAAATGTGTTAAAAATCTGATCTTACGTGGCTCACACTGGCAGCTGCTCCCAACACAGTTCACCATGTGGCATACTGTAAATGGTCTCCATCCAGGGAGGTTTAGCTACCAGAAAACTTCCTGGACCCTCTGAAGACTGCATTACAATAAAGGTCTCTGTTCCTCTTGCCTAAACAACTTCTCCAATTTCTAGTCCTATCAAATCAATACAGTAAGATTCTCATTCACTCTGTCATTTCCGCCCATTCTAATCTATAAATGTACCAGTGTTGTCTTCTATAGTAAGACAAGGAAAGTGTGTGATTGCTGTTGGTAGAGAAGTAGGTCTTAAATTTATTTTGCAAACAAGACCTGTTCTATCTACCTCTTCATTTAGGAGGCTAAAAGCCGAGTCAGCTTGACTTCAAGGACTCTATATTATTAGTCTCCAGAAGAACAGGACCAAGTCTAGTTTTTAAAACACCATCCGAGCATGTTTAGCTATTAAGGGAAATGATAATTTGTTATTTTCAAGCTTTCAGATATTTGAGCTCTTACATATGCTTGCTTCACTGCAATCAATGGTTAATAAATCTAAAGGTAAGAGTTTGAGATTTGGAAAGAAGACCCCAACCACTCAGCATCTTTTCTTTGGATTAAAGGATTCTAATCTTGCTGACCCCATGCTTATTCCTAAGGCTATATGTGGGCCTCTTGTTTGAAAGGAGATGCTGTTAAATTCAAGTAGACTAGATTGGAGACAAGAATATAATCCATTAACTGGGAAAGCACCCACCCAAAAGAATTTGGGTTTCCTAGCTGTGCATTTTAACAAAGCAGAAACTTAATTTTTAGAGACAGATTTACTGAGTGTATACACATTCTGACAATTAAGTTTGTGAACTCATCCTAGAAAAAATGCCACATACCTCACTGCTGAATATCATTGTGGTGACCTTCAAAGTACTCCCCTTGGGAAGCTATGCACCGACGCCAGCGCCTAGTCCACCCTTCAAAGCAATTCTGGAACTCTTTTTCTGGAATGGCCATCAGAGCTGTCATCATATTACCCTTAATGTCCTGAATGTCATCAAAATGTCTTCCTTTTAATATTTCCTTTATCTTTGGGTAAAGAAAAAAGTCATTGGGGGCCAAATCAGGTGAGTAGGGAGGGTGTTCCAATACAGTTATTTGTGTACTGGCTAAAAACTCTCTCACAGACAGTGCCGTGTGAGCTGGTGCATTGTCATGATGCAAGAGCCATGAATTATTGGCGAAAAGTTCAGGTCGCTTTTGTCTAACTTTTTCACGCAGCCTTTTCAGCACTTCCAAATAGTAAACTTGGTTGACTGTTTGTCCAGTTGGTACAAATTCATAATGAACAATCCCTCTGATATCAAAAAAGGTTAGCAACGTCGTTTCGACTCTCGATTTGGACTGACAAAACTTTTTTGGTCGTGAAGCATTGGCTGACTTCCACTGTGCACTTTGACACTTTGTTTCAGGGTCGTATTGGTACACCCATGTTTCATCACCAGTGATAACACGGGCCAAAACATCGTCTTGCCTCTCCAAAAGGTCTTGGCAAACTTCAACTCGCCTTTGCTTTTGTTCATTGGTGAGCTCCTTTGGAACTATTTTTGCACACACCTTTCTCATTCCAAGATTTTCAGTTAAGATTTTCCTAACTGTTTCTCTATCAATGTTGACTTGGTTTGCTATGCTTCTCACAGTCAGCCGACGATTCTGACGCACAATTCGATGAATTTTTGCAATGTTTTTGTCAGTTCTGCTAGTTACTGGCCGCCCTGACCTCTCTTTATCAGTGACGCTTTCTCTCCCCTCAGAAAAACGTTTAATCCATTTGTACACTGCTGTTTTCTTCATGGCATTATCCCCATAAACTTGGATTAACATGTCCCTGATTTCACTTCCACTCTTGCCAAGTTTAACAAGATTTTTAATGTTTGTTCGTTGCTCTAATTCAAGCTCCGACATTCTCGCAACGGCACACAAAAACATGCAACAACAGTGAACGCCACTCAGCAAGACACCGCCACACGTCGACACGAATACAGCTGTGAGACACAGATATACCAAGGTTATGACATCATACCAAGTTGTTTGTACAGTATGTCACTTCTTGGTAAGCCCACCCTACTATTCTGCCATTCAGAAAGATTCCTACTCTGACTTTCTTTCACATCCCATCCAGTTAAGGGGGAGAGGGGCACGGAGAGAATGAAAACAAGAGAAGCACTATCCAAAAGTAAGGATAGAGCTCTGGAGAAAGGTATAAGCTACCTGGCACTGTCTTCTGTACAATTTACAGTTTAGAAACCTGCCACAGATACCTAGTTACCTGGAATGGACCTCCCCTTCCTTGTCCACCTACTGCCTGTATAGCTCAAAAGTCACTTTTTGGAAGCATTGCCTAATTCCTCCATCTCCCAAGCTGAGTTGAACGCCACACACTTACTTCTTTTAGAAGACGTAAGTGGCTACACTGCAGTCATTCACCTGCATCTACTTCACTTGACCGTAAGCAAGTCACAGGCAGGAATTGTGCCTTCATAATTTCTGAATGAGCAAAACACAGAAACCAAAGCATTCTGCTTTCAAAGAACTCATATACCTGAAAAGAGAAAAGAGACATCAAATTGTCTTCCAAATTAAAAGGAAAGTCACTTCCTTAGAAAGCAAAGCAACCTTGTGACTTCCAGCCTGACACCTCTCACTATGCTTCCGTTTAAATTGAACCAAGGGAGATGACTTAGGTGACTCTGTTTGGCCTCTGACACCAATGACTTTGCTGGCAGATTCAGGAAGCTTAAAAATTACCAATTGTGTAGGTGTGTTTCCAAATTAATGTAACGTCCTGCTGCCTCAAGCAGGAGACACCAATTCAGACTATCTGGTCATGTACAGGCCCTCGCGTTGCATCCCTACCGCGACACAGGATATCACCTAGACGAAATTCACCCGTTGAATTTTTTTAAACTTTAATCTGAATGTGTATTTACCCCTTCCACATGATTCCCAACCACTGCTCCGTGAGCTACCAAGCTCGTATTTCAGGCAAGGTCAAGAAAGCTGAGAACGATGAGGTTTAGGTCGCTGGAGGCGCTGACCCCCGCGACAGATGCACTGACCTTACCCCTCCGGTTCCCCGCCGCATCCCCTGAAACCCGACCCGCCAGCCTGCCTGCCTGCCTGCCTACTAGGACGCTGCTGCCACCCGCCCCGCCGGGTGGCCAGAGATCGGCCTTACTCTGCAAGACAGGGGCAGCCAGCTCTTCAATGTCCGATCTCCGTCGCTTGTCGCGTCCCTTTCCGGCGGAAAAGAGCCCCTTCCGGTTTCCTGGGGGGGGGGGAAGTCCCGCCCCGCGCATCAGAATGACGTAGGGGACGCGTAGAGGCGCCGCGCGCGGGCTCAAAGGATGAGGCGCGGGACGCTCGTGCTGAGGAGCGCCAGTCGCCCCTTGGGGGCGGGGCGGAGGGGCAGCTGGACTGGAGGTCCCCGCTGCTGGGTGTGGCGAGCGGGGAGAGGGCCGGGAGCCCTTCAGAGGGGCGGCTTGGAGTCTCCTATCACCTCGACGGCTCCCTCCTTACCGCCGGGCGTCCTCCCCCTGAGATGCCCCTGGTTTCTGCTTTACTCCACTTGCCACGTGTATTGAGTTTCTTACTGTCCGTCGCGTATCTCGGCAGCCCCGTATCCTTCCGTAACAATGGCTACCACTTACTGCGCGTGGCTGTGCGTCCTGTCAGCAGGGGGCTGGGTCATTCTTGACGACTACTGCTGCTGGAAGCTCATTGATTCTCTTACCAAGGAAGGGAAGGAGCGCCGACGTAGCCCTCCGCTCGAGTATGGACAAGGCACTGGTGGGGCTAGGGAGAGAAACTGGCAGTTATAATCGTTTCTTTCCTAAGGCCGCCATGAGGAAGCACCACAAGTTGGGTGACTTCGACAACAGATCCTTACTCTCTCACAGGTCTGGGGGCTAGAAATCTGAAATGAAGTTGTCCGCAGGATCTTGCTTCCTCTGAAACTGGGTAAATTCCTCCCTTGCCTTTTTCCTGGTTTCTGGTAATATGCAGCAGTCCTCCACTCCAGTCTCTTAACTGTGTTCTCTCAATGGCGTTCTGTGTGTCTCTGTGTCTCTTCTCTTAAAAGGACACCAATCCTCTTGGATAAAGGGCCCACTCTTCTCCCATATGACCTGGTCTTAACTAATTACATCTGCAAGGATCCTATTTCCAAATAAAGTCACGCTCAGAAGTTCCAAGAAGGACCCATTTTGGCGGGGGGGTGACACTCTCCAACGCAGTACAGCTGTCAAGGGCTTAAGAAGTAGGCAAACTAACAGCTAACATACAGTTGTAGTACAAGTGAATTCAAGCAGTTCAATTGGATCTGAGAAGTTTGTGTGGACATTTGGGCTATTCCCTTGATAGTGGGCAGGATTTGGATGTGCCATCATAGCATTCTAGGCAAACAAACGTCTTAAACAAGGAAGCATGGGTTGAAATGTAAAATAGGTTAAAGCAGGAAAGAGCTTCATTGCAGGCTAAAAAGATTGAAGTCTGTATAAAATGAGGGGTAAATCTGGGCAGTGGCGTTGTACTTTCAAGATTAATTTGCAGTCTGCTTCAGACTTACTTTGTGTTACATATTTCAGTTTAAGAAATGTTAAATCCGATTTTCTGAGCATACCCTGTGCTTTTTCATCCTGGTGTCTCTGCTCATGCTGTCCTTTATTCCTAGGATGCTGCCATCAAACTGCACCATTTTTACTTGTCAATTTTTAAGTCATGGAATTGGTACTGCACCTTGGACTGTGTGTCACTGGGGGCTGTGTGTCAGCTGGCACCTGGCTTGGGCAGAAGTTTGGGGAGAAACAGAAACCAGAATGAGATCTGGACCCAGGACCCCCTCCAACAAGTGTCTATGGAGCAGGTGCTCATTTGAACCTTAATACAGTCGCTTTGATGGGTACAGTGGACCTGTTTTCAGGATAGGGAAACAGGCTCACAGAGGTCGCCAGAGTACACAACAGCGTACCACGTGCCCAGGAGAGCTTATGCCCAGCAGGCCCTACTTTCATCCCCTTTCCCAGCTCTCCTATGAGTTCTCCCTCCACAAGGGAAATGAGTTTGGTGTCTAGTTTTTTCTTGTGTACTTTTGTCAGAGGGCTCTGGGACATGGGAGGATGGCCTTACTCTTTGGGCTGTAACTGAGCTTAGCTTGGTGAGCGTGGCCCTGCTACCCACGCAGTACCCCATCTGCCTCCTGAGCCCACAAACCACTGCAGCTTGCCAGTGCATTTCTGCAAAATTCATGCCCTGCCACCCACCCAGGCCACGTTCCTCAAACTCAAGGCCTGCTTTACTCTGGCAGACGCAAAACCCCCAGAAGCAAACCAAGCCCCCCACTCTGGGGTTCCACTCTGAAACCCTTTGGGCCCACTCCAGGAGAGCCCCAGCTTACAGATCCCAGCTGCATCTTGACTTCAGCCCCCCAGCTTCCAAACCCAGGTGCTGCCAGTGTCCTGGTCAACCCCATTTCCGTTCCCCCAATGGAACCTACGTACAGACTCCAGCTCCACCTGTCTGGGCCCTGCCCACGTGCACCCAGACCCACCAGTTATGGCCCTGGAGATACCAGGATCCTGGTCTAGAGATCAATACTCAGCCCCAAAAACTCTTCCCTTCTCCGAGTCCAGACCCCCTGACCTCCTGCCACACACCCAGCCAAGAGAGCCCAGCCATCCAAGCTCATGCCCCAAACTCACCCAACTAGACCCCTCCCTTCCCCGAGCCTGGTCACCACTCTCCCTCTAGATCCAGGCCATCTTTCCTTGGTGCACCTTGGGCCTTGGGAACTGAGCTGGCGGCCTCATATGATCTTAGCAGACCCTAACCCAGCTTATCCTCCTCCCATTTCTTCCTAGGTGTCAGTGGGCATGGACTTGACCATGGTGGACTATGCTTGACCTCAGGCCCTTCCTGTGTGGGTATATAGGCTTCAGAAATAGTCATTAAACTTTTCCAAAGGTGAAGTTGAGGTTCACTGTCCCTCTGTTTTGTCTCCATCTCTGCCAGTGGCCTGCAATGGGCTTATGCACTCTGGGACCAGCCTGCCTTAAAGTACATCATTTGGTGAGAAACCAGGATGTAGGCAGAGAGGCCCAGATTTTGTAGGAAAAGCAGAGCAGGGAGAGGGAGCGTCTCTGGTCTCTGAGGCCAGTCTGTGGGTGCGGTGCTGTAGGACCCCTATCCTTCCAGCACAGCTTTCTCTTCAGTCCCCCTATTGCCTTCCACTGAGTGAGGGGGCATCCCTGCTTGTGTCTAGAATGAACAGAGCCCCAAGAGGCTGTTCCACAGGGCGGTGGGGGGCGGTGGGGGGAGGAAGGCGACCTGCAAACCCTGGAAGGCTGTCCCATCATCAGTTCAGCATCCTCCACCCAACTCCAGACCTGGAGGTGCATCGGTCCCTCCAAGGGCAGGCACCGTCCTTATGGGAGGGGAGGATTTGCGAGGGGTTGGGGCAAGGCAGACCTTCCGCGGATACCCCCTACCTCCCACCCCACCCCCGCGCACCGGGCGCCGGTGCCTTTAAGAACCTCGGCGCGCAGCGGCCCTGATTGATAAATCGGCGCGCTGCCTGCGCCTCCGCAGACTGCGGCCTCTGCAGAGCTCAGTGCACCGCGCCGCCGACCTCGCCTGCTGCCTTCCCTCCCTTCTTCGGCGGCTGCCGCCACACCCCGGCCGCCCCATGTCGACCGCCCCCGCCTACAGCGAGGACAAGGGTGGCTCCACTGGCCCCGGGGAGCCCGAGTACGGCCACGACCCGGCGAGCGGCGGTATCTTCTCCTCCGACTACAAGCGGTGAGGGAGTCGCCCAGAGTGTGGGCAGGGGGCTCGGGCCTCCCGGGCCCCGCGCCTGCGCCCCGGCCTCGCAGACGCGCGCCGGCACCATGGACAGCGCCCGGCCCGCCCCGAGGCCGAGCTGAGGCCCCGCCCCGGCCCGAAGTCCCTTCCCGCTGCAGGCCCGGGCCTTGTGACTTTGTCCCCAGGCCAGCACACCGTCCGAGGAGCCGACCTGGGGTCCGGGAGCGGGGTTGGAGGCTGTGGGGCTTGGACCAGCCATCTCTGTACCCTAGCCCAAGCGTTTCTCTGTTTGTGGGTTTGGATTACACAGGTTGCCAGCCTTTCCCCTCTTAACAAATTGGCTCCACCATCACCTGGGGAGGGGTCAGAGTCCACCAGGGGTATAGACTCCGAGCCTCCCGGGCCTGGCACTTCCTACAAATCCGTTTTCCTGCATTCTGGTCCCCACGTTCTCATTCCCAACTCTTACGTGAGGCGTTGCTCCCATAGTTCAACCCCACCTTAACCTCCTCTCCCCCATCCCCCGCCTCTGCCTTAGTCCTTCATTTATTCGTAAATTCCGAAATGACCATATTCAGGGAGCTGCTGTGTGGAATCTTGTCCTAGTCACTGTGAACATAAGACAATCCTTGTCCTCAAGTGGCTCTAGGGAGGAGCACAGAGGAAGAAACCGTTGGTGACAGTCCAGTGGAGTGGGGACAGTGGGAAGGGTAAGAGGAGCTGGCCCTGGGCCTGGAGCGGGGAGCGTGAGGGATGTTCCAAGCAGACAAACGAGCTTGTAGGAAGGTGGGGAGGTGAAGGCCAGCCAGATCACGGGTTTTGTGGATGCAGGTACTGATATGGCCAGAATCACCAGGCAGACCACTGGTGTGACCAGAAGTGAGGGTGGGGAGATGCCCCAGCATTGGAGGGCTGCCAAAGGGGTCTAAGCGAGTGAAACCGGATTTGCACTTTAGAAGGATCCCAGGCTGGACTGTGGAGAAGAGATTGGAGGGTGTGCTGGATTGAGTAGGAAACAAGTAGGGGTGGGGTATTGATTTGAGCGTTGTAAAGGAGGTAAAAGCCACAGACCTGGTGATTAATGGGAAAAGAGGTGGGAGGAAGAGGTTGAGAGAAGACAAAGATGATACTTGGGTTACTAGTTAACTGCAACTGGATAGATGGTGGTGCTATACGGTGTGACTGGAAAATAGCACGGAGCCCAGCTTTGGACATGCTGAGATTATAAACCAGGACATTCAAATCTAGCTGGTAGCTGGATATTAGGACTTGGATTCCAGGTGGGAGGGAGGGAGAACATGAAAGCCACAGAAGGAAGTAAAGATTAACCCAGGGAGAGGGTGTAAATTCAGTCAGGGATCAAGTAGGATGAGCCCTGAAGACACCCACATTAGGGCTGACCAGAGAGTAGGCGGGGAAGTGTTTCAGGGTAACAGAAAAAAGTAAACCGAAAGGCAGGAGGAAAAGATGTGGTTTCAAGAAGAAGGAAGGGATTAGTAGTGTCAGTGCCCAGGGAGGTCAAGTCAAGCAAGGAAAGAAATTTATGACCTTTCTCTATTCCCCACTCCCGCCCTGGGAGACCTGTTCTAGCCAAGTCAGCGGAGGAGCCAGATTACTTCCCCCCAGTATCTATTGTGGACATTTTTAAACATACAGAAAAGTTGAGTGAGTGATACTGTAACTACGCCGTAGACCTGGATTCAACCCTCGTACCAAATTTGCTTTATCGGACCATGTACTCATACATAGTTTTGGCTGAATCCTCTAAGTTGCAGACACGGTGACCCCCTCCGCCCTAAATTCTAATCAGCATCTAAAGCCACATTAGACATGTGAATGGGAGCTGAATAAATAAAACAGGGAGTGAGAGTGTTCTTTTCACAAGTCTGACTGTGAAGGGGACAGAGGGAAAGAGTTGCTGGAAGAGAAGATGGGTTCACGGAGGTTTGTTTTGTGTTATTTTCGTCTGTGCATCAGGGTGGGAGAGCCCAGAGCGTGTTTAACGGCAGGTGGGAGAGGCTGAAGGGAGTGGGAGGAAGCACAGACCCCTGGGTGACGGGAGGGGAGAGGCTTCCAGAGCTGGGTGGGAGGGCTGGCCTGGCTGGGAGGACGACAGGAGGGGAGGAGAGCATTGATGTTGGGGAGCCACTGCAGGGGGTTTTATCTAAAGGCAAGGCTGTGGGTGGGAACTTGAGGAGGGGTGAGGGGATTTGAAATAGTGGTGAATAAACCCAACCCACTACTGGCAGGGTAAGGGCAGTGGGGACAAGACAGCAGGGGATGTGAGTGAGCAGTTGGAGGGGTGACCTAGGCTGGGCTAGGCCAGGTAGGGGGGAAGGTGAGGAAAGAGAAGGCAGAGGGATAGGGTTGGCATGGGAAGGAGCATGTGATTTCTAGGGAGGGAGAGGTGCAGTTGCACCTGGAGTAGATAGAGGTGAGGGTACCCCTCACCTGTGCCTGAGTCAGCTCTCCTGACTCCCTTGGCTCCTGCCCAGAGACCGAGGGTTGGCTTAGTCCCCAGTCTCCTCCCCTCCTGAGACCTTGTCACTAAGCAGTGAAAAGGAAACCAGGGCCTCTCTCCTTGCCCGTGTCCGGTTTCTGAGTTTCGGGGGTGGGGCTGTCTGGTGACAGCAACAGGCATCCCCAGCTCCCTGGTCAGCTCAGTCCCATCCCGAAACAGGACCTGCCCGATGCAGCGATTCCTGCAGCTCCCAGGGGCCGTGGTGAGGCCAGGGGCCAGGGGGGCCGGCGGGGCTGACCAGGAGGCCGCCAGTCCTGTGCTGGCCCCCGAAGGTGGGCCCCCACCCTGGTACCAGGCCCTGCAACCTGAGGAGCTTCGGTGGCTGCAGGCCGCGGAGGAAGACACAACCCTAGAAGCGTCCCCCGAAGGACCTGGCCCAGAGCCTGGCCAAGGCCAGGGTCAGAGCCAGCCACTACGGTACAGAGGAGCCCCAAGGGACCCCCACCCAAGCAGCTGGAGGGCAGCTGCCACTCAGTCCAGACCCCCTGAGTCCCACTCCGCCAGGAGGAAGAGGACAGAGCTGGCATTTAGGGCCCTGCGGGGTGGGTGGAGGTGGCTCAGGGAGCACAGTGTGGGGACAGAGGATGAATGGGGGCGATGAGGCGGGGAGGAAGGTAAAGTGTTTGAGGGTTGAGCTCCCACACTGACCTTTTCCTTACCCCAGGCCCTGGCTACCATGGGCTCCAGCTGAGGTTTGGGGCCACGATAATGCTCACGTTCGGTTTGACCAGCCTCTCCCGGCTTGTGAATTGGAACTTGTGTGGTGAGGGGAGGGAGGAAGGGAGACATCAGGGGAGATGAGCAGGACTGGCCTCAGATGCCCTGTGTGACCCCCTAGAGCGTCCCTCCAGCCAGGCCAGGGGTCAAGTCAGAGTGCGTAAGGGGATCTGACTAGGGGAGTCGTGTTTCGTGGCCTCGGGGCATTGCCGTGCACCTCTCCCTTGCCCACCCTCTGGGGAACAGAAACTGGTGGGCTCGAGGATGAGACTCAGGGTGGTCTCACCCAGGAGGCCATTGCTGTCTGTGGGCATCTGACATTCCTGCCTCGCTTCTGTACGCCCAGGGGTTCCTCCTCAGTCCTCCTTGGCCACAGAGGCCTGGGGTGTGTGCATTTGACAGGGGCCTGCGCAGCCCCTGGGGTGTGTGCATTTGACAGGGGCCTGTGGCATTTGTGGGTGTGGCAAGCACACCCGGTGTGAGGAATGCTGCTGTAGACAACACCCAGAGTGAAAAGAGATGGCCAGGGAAGTCACCCCAGGGTGACCGGCGAGGACATCCATCGGACCTCTCACAGGCGGTCACGGGACCCCTAAGGCCTGGATGTATTTGATCTTAGAAGCCTCAAACAGGAGCCCAGTGGCCACTTTGGTGAATGAGATGGAGTGACCGAATTTTGTCCAAAGAGTGTATGTGTGTGGTGGGTGTGTATCCTGTGGGGTACTTCCTGAGCCTCCCTGCCCGTGTCCCTTCTTTCCGTCTGGATCCTCCTGATTGACAGCCCCACCCCCACCCACCCTGTGCCTTTAGCTGTCCTTGTGCCTCTCACCAGGCATGATGACCTGAAAGAGATGCTAGACACCAACAAGGATTCCCTTAAGCTGGAGGCCATGAAGAGGATCGTGGCGGTGAGGAGGGGGCCTTCCCTGGGAGGGGGTCTGGGGGGTCCTTGGCCCCTTGTGGACCATCCCCTATTAAGTGCTGGCCTCCTCCCTTCTTCTTCTCCCCTGACCTTGACCCCGCAGATGATAGCCCGGGGAAAGAACGCCTCGGACCTGTTTCCAGCTGTGGTGAAGAATGTGGCCTGTAAGAACATAGAGGTGAGTGCTCCCCCGCCATAAGGGGTCTCTGTGCCCACGTCCACCAGGAGGAAGCTCGAGCTGGTCAGGGGGTGAGGAAGAGAACCATCCAGCCCCTGGGGGCCTGACCTGCTCAGAAATGTCCAGAAAGAGACACTGTCCACAGGTCCCTGACCTAGAGCTGGATCTGAGTGAAGGCGGGGTCCCCTCGGGGTGCTTCCCCCACTGGAGGAATTGATCCACATGGACCGTACCTGGCGGGGGTGACAACATTGTGCAGGGTGGGGGCCCCAGTCCCTACTGAGAAAACTGCTGTCCCCCCAGGTGAAGAAGCTTGTCTATGTGTACCTGGTGCGCTATGCTGAGGAGCAGCAAGACCTGGCCTTGCTGTCCATCTCCACCTTCCAGCGTGGCCTGAAGGTCAGTGGTCCCAGCGCACCTCCCTGGGGTGGTCAGAGTCAGAGGAAAGAACCAGTCAGAACTTTCGGGACGGAGGCCAGCTCAGGAGGGGCATGAGGGCTGGAGTGGGTGCCCAGAGACCGTGTCTCTCCTCCGAGGAGCCGCGGTAGTGGCTGCCTCAAATAGGAACCCCTTGAGCCTTTGACAATGGACCCCATTGGCCCTCTCCCCCATTGGTGCAAAGCAGCCGTGACCCATGGCCAGGCAGAAGTCAAGGAGTTCTTAAGGAGAGCTGCTGACCTGGTTCCTCACTTTGGGGTGTCAGAGCCTTAGCACTCACTGCCAGGCTCCCCTAGTCCAGGTATCTGGAAAACAATGACTTTGGAACCTTTTCACTGGGACTTGGTAAGAGGACAGAAAGGTTGACTGAAAAACAGATGAGCTCCGCTGAGAGAGAAACAACGAACTTGACCTTGCTGGAGACGTGGAGGTTGGGTAGAAGGTCAACACAGCACATAAACACGGGACAGGTCCAGTTTCAGTAAGTTTGCAACAGCCATTTATTCCTCTAGGGCTGGGACAAATTCACTGGTCTTCTCTTTAGCACCAGAAGTAGTAGGTGGCCTGTCACCGCTGCCCCAGTGTGGGCAAAATAGCCACTTTTGAGACGTGGAGCACCTCCATTGTGGTGAAATGCTCTGAAGCAGACAGAAATTGAAATCATCTATGGGAAGAGGCAGTGGGAGGAGTCAAGTCCTCTAGAATGGAGTGGAGGCTGAATCCCCCCACTGTTCAAATGAACTGAACAGGCTCTCCTTTCATTTGATATATGAAATACAGGCATGATGGTCTACTCTGGGTGCTTTTCCGGTTAGGAGAGGCTATCTCAAGGGAAAAGAAGCCATATCGCTACCATTCTGCTCTGTCTCTGTATCAGGCTTTTCAGCTCTCATTACAACCACCAACACCCCTAGACTTTCCATACATTCAGTTCAGAATTGTGGTAGATTGTTGAGCATATGGAGAATTGACAGCCCAAATTCGCACCTAGTTCAGTCTGCAATGGCCACCAAGGAGGGGTTCTCAGAGGTGGGGTATTAAGCAAGGACACTTGTATACACCCTTCATTCATTCATTGATTCAGCAAAAATACCTGGGTGGCCCTGTGCCACACATTGTGCTAGGTTATTTTTAAAAGTCAAAACCATACAGTCTATCTCAGGCTGAAAAGTAATCTTTTGGTTTGAATCCAGGTTGAATAGTCCTATAAGAGTCATTGTGGAATTTTTGCATGGACAGATTTTACATTTACCTGTGTACAATATTACAGTCTTTTCTCCTTTTAGAAAACCAGAGCTCATTTAGTCCAACTTGATGCAATGATTTCTGTAGCACAGTGGTCAGCAAATGTTTTCTGTATCCTACCAGATAGTAGTTTCGGCTTTGCAGGCCATGCAACTACTCAACCAGGCAGCTACTCAACTTTGCCCTTGTAGTGTGAAACCAGCCATCACTGAGTGGGCACAGCCAGTCAATTTTTATTGATAAAAAAAAGGCAGAAAACAAATGTGGCCCGAGGGCTGTAGTGCCAACCTTTGTTTTAGACTTTCTCTCAGGTCACAGGTCACCCCCAGTGACAGAGATCTCACTCCTTCGAAAGGCAACTCGCTCCATCTTAAGACAACTGCAATTGTTTGTGGTTTTTTAACTGTTAATATTGTGTCAAAACCTCCATTACCATCAATTTTTGAAGTTTATTTCAGGCTCACAAAAGGCATGAAGAATTATACAATGAATATCTTAAGAAATGAAATATTCATATGCATGTAGTTATTCTTTTACTACTTGTTTCCCTATGCCTAAATAACATACAATGTTATCTTGTAAATGGTATCATATGATGTATGTATTCCTCTAAAACTCATTTCCTTTTTGTTCTTATTTTTGGGTTCTCCTGCACATCAGTACCAGCCATATTCATCCAGGGTTCTCCCTTCTTTTTATCAGCCCACTAATTTGGCTCAATTCAGACAAACCTCAGTTGACATGCAGATAATCTGGGTCTCCCTACATCCTGTCTTCATGCACTTTGTCCCTTGAATCCCCTACAAACCTATTATATTTCATTTTACCCATTTAGCACAGGGTCTAAGCCAGCATGCTTCTAAATCTTAATTTTTGTCCTCCTGATGCTGTATCTTCCTCCAAGATGTTAATAAACTATTCAGACCAGGGCAGCAGGCTGGCTCCTGTAGCATATCACATTTCCAGGTTGACACTGATCTGTTAATAAACCGTTCCCAAGTACAATGTTTTACTAAGTTATGGATCCACCTAACTGTCCAGTCGGCCAGTGTTTTCCTGTCTTGTTTGGAAGAATCTTATTCAATAGCAAAAATATTTAATACTTTTTTTTTCATGTATAAAGATTCATGGTGATGCAGAGATAAAATAGACAGGAATTCTGCTCTTAAAATGCTTATGTAGTTAGTGAAACAAAAGACCTGCATTAAAAATGGCAATCCAGGAAATCTCTGGGAAACTCCCACAAAGGCCTTGCTGAAATCAAAATACACAGTGTTAATATCTACCAGCCCAGCTACTCTATCAGAAGGGAAAACAGATTTTGAGGGGGTAATTTCCTGTGAATCCTTAATCCTTTCCAAATAAAACATTTTAAAAAAGGAAAATAGCTGTTAGCTGTGGATGTGATATGATGTGACTCTAAGAAAATACCGAGTCCTGCTTTTTAAAGTAAGTGCTCCTAAACCTTCTGTTTAAAACTCAATTCCAGAACTTTACAGGGGAATATCATCATGTTCACCCATAATTTTGTGGATCTTTTCTTTCCCTGTTTTAGGGTAGCATCTACCCATTAGTGTTCCAGCACCTTTCCTACTGTCCACCATCCTCCAAGGTTAACAGTAATTTACAATTGTTGGGCTGCTGTTGCAATCCTGTGATTACAGTGCACTAAGGCCCTTTGGGGGCATATAGGAAGCAATAGAAAGAAAAAGGAGCCCACGCACTGTTCTCTTATAAAACACTGGAAAAAGGGGAAGAAGAGCGGGTTGTGAGAGGACCTTGGGAGAGAAGGATGTAAGGATGAACTCTCGGAAAGAGACCAGCTTGCATTTATGGTAGTTACCTCCCCCATAAAGGCAAAGACACCCCCACCCCCACCCCCACAAGGAACAGGAATTGTTTCAGGAACTTTGGGTGTTCTGGAAGTTTTTCACTCCTCATCAAAGTCAAGCAGCTCCTTGTTCAGGTGTCAGATTTCTGCAGCCAGGGCCAAGCATCTGTCCTCAAGCAGTGCCTCCCAAGTACCCAGCGCTGGTGCATCAGCAGGCTCAGAACAGGAGGCAGGGAAGCAAGAGGTGGTGGGAGCCACTAGGGACAGTGAGTTTCATAGGTGTGGCCTGTCCTGGCTCTGCCTCCACCTCTGCTCTTAGGACCCCAACCAGCTGATTCGTGCCAGTGCCCTCCGCGTCCTCTCTAGCATCCGCGTGCCCATCATCGTGCCTATCATGATGCTGGCTATCAAGGAAGCTGCCTCAGACATGTCCCCCTACGTGCGGAAAACAGCTGCCCATGCCATCCCTAAACTCTACAGGTATGCCCCCAGCCAACCCCAGCTTCTCCCCAGTCTTGCAAGCCTGGCTTTCTTTTTTAACCATTCCGATGGTTTAAGACAGTGTGGGGAACTGACAGAGGGAGAGCAGTGGAGGTGGCAGCTCACACCTCCATGAATAGGGTTGGGGTGGGGGGACAGCTTGGGGAAAGGGGCAAATCCCTCTCACCAGTTTTTCCCTCAGCTTGGATTCTGACCAGAAGGACCAGCTGATAGAGGTCATTGAGAAACTTCTGGCCGACAAGACCACGGTGCGTATAGGGGCACACAGGGATGGGGGGTGCAAAGGTGCCACCGGACAGAGGCCCTTCGGCCCCTCAGGTGACCCTCTCTTGCCCCTGTCCGTGCCCCAGCTGGTGGCCGGCAGCGTGGTGATGGCCTTCGAGGAGGTGTGCCCGGAGCGCATCGACCTGATTCACAAGAACTACCGGAAGCTCTGTAATCTGCTCATCGACGTGGAGGAGTGGGGTCAGGTGGTCATCATCAGCATGCTCACCCGCTACGCCCGCACGCAGTTCCTGAGCCCCACCCAGAACGTGAGTGCGCCCCGCCCCCGAGTGGGTAGGAAGGTCACCGGGAGGAGACCCTCGCTGCCCCCACCTGTCTCCCTTCCAGGAATCCCTGCTGGAGGAGAACCCCGAGAAAGCCTTCTACGGCTCGGAGGAGGATGAGGCCAAGGGCCCGGGGTCAGAAGAGGCAGCCGCTGCAACGCTGCCCGCCCGGAAGCCCTACGTAATGGACCCGGACCACCGGCTGCTGCTGCGCAACACGAAGCCGCTGCTGCAGAGCCGCAGCGCCGCTGTAGTCATGGCGGTGGCGCAGCTCTACTTCCACCTGGCGCCCAAGGCCGAGGTGGGCGTGATCGCCAAGGCCCTCGTGCGCCTGCTGCGCAGCCACAGGTGCGTGCCCGCCCCGCCCCAGTCCACCTCCACGCTGGGATTGGCCTTGTTCTGCCCACATCCCGGGCTGGCCCCTCCCAGCTCGCCCACTCCCCGGCTGGCCCCGCCCCAGTCCACCTACGCCCTGGGATTGGCCCTGTTCTGCCCACATCCCGGGCTGGCCCCTCCCCAGCCCGCCCACACCCCGGCTGGCCCCGCCCCAGTCCGCCTACACCCTGGGATTGGCCCGTCCCCAGCCCGCCCACAGCACGAGCTGGCCCCGCCCAACGCCTGGACCCTGGGCACGTTGTGCCTTCCCACCCTCCCCATTCTAGCTCACCTGTCCCCTCCCACTCCACCATCCTCCACCCCTACACTGACCCTAGTTCTGCCTTCCTACGGGTGCGCTCCCCACACTGGTCCTCTCCTCCCTCCTGCTTGGTACCCCCGCATCCGCTGCCCTTTGCCCCAGCTGAGGGCCCAGATACCTCTGACCATCCTCTCCACAGTGAGGTGCAGTATGTGGTACTCCAGAATGTGGCCACCATGTCCATCAAGCGCCGGGTGAGCAAGTGACCAGGGCCTGCCTTGGCAGTCTGGGGGTTGGCTCCTGTAGGCCCTGCGGGCACTGGGGAAAGGCAGGCTGGGGGAGTGCCTTGGCGGTGCACCATGGTGAAAGGGAGACCCCAAATACAGGCGGAGAAGCAGGGCCTGGATCCTGAGGGCCGCTGAGGGAGGAAAGCCTGGTGAAGAAAGCCCATCAGATCTGAGAGGGAAGAGGGGAGACATTGAGGCACAGGGGACAGTAACAGAGGTGGCAGGAAGGATAGGACCCCGGTGGAGAGGAGGGGTGGCTCTGGAAGGGAGGATTTGGTGGAGCTCCCTGGGCTGCCTCTCTTGTGCCAGGGTATGTTTGAGCCCTACCTGAAGAGCTTCTACATCAGGTCCACCGACCCCACCCAGATCAAGATCCTGAAGGTGAGTGATGGACGGAGGTGGTGCGGCCTTCCTGCTCCCATCCCCCATCCCGTAGACCCACAGTGGCCACCTCAATGCCTGCCTGTTTCTGTGACTGAGCCCATGGCCATCCCAGCTAGAAGTGTTTGCTCAGGAATCCAGACGAATGAGAGTGGGGGGACGGGAAGGGAACCGCCCTTGGCTTAGACTTGTTACGTACTTGCCACTTCTCACACATGATGTAACCTGATTTTCATAATAACCTCAGGAAGTGTCTATTATGTCCATTTCATTAAAATGTGGACCGGGGAGGTAATTGCCAAGGTCAATTCTGCTGACCTTGAAAGTCATACTTTCCCGGTGCAGTCTTCTGTCTTCCACCCACAGTGCCATTGCCTCCACCTTGCTGCCCCTTCAGGCTTTCATGCAAACATATGAGTATGCCCACAGAAAAAGTGGCAGGAGCCTGTACCCCCATCCCATTCCTGCCCAGCCTCATTATTTAGTAACTTCACTGAATGCATCCTAGCTCTTCCGGATGTACGCTGTGTATCAGCCACATAGCTAGACATAAGGGTTCAAGAGAAAGCAAAATAATCAGGCCTCCTGCGCTGGGTATGAGGAGGCATCAAACAGTTAATCACAAAACAAATGTAAAAATATGTTTTGGAATACGGTATGAAAGAACAGTGCAGAGAGTTGTAAGGGCATCAGCTATTATTGGAAGATCTGATCTAGCCTGGAGTCAGAAGTTTTCCTTCTGGAAGTGAGTCATGAACATGAATTATCCAGGTGAACGCAGGGACAGGAATGGGAAGAACTGCTCTATGTGGTGGAAACAGCATGTGCAAAAAGCCCTGAGGCAGGAAGGTGTCTGGCCAAGGACCTGTGTGACTGAGGCCTAGAGGGCAAGGGGGGAGGTGGGAGGTCAGAGGTCGACAGTGGTCAGATCATTGAGGGACTGACAGACTGAGCTAAGGATGCTGGTCTTCATCCTAAAAGCAGGAAGAGGTTTTAAGTTTTCAGTGGAGATGGAGAGGTGACATATTACCCTCTAGGTGCACTTGGTCACAGGACCCATCTGTAATGGGCATTGCTGTCCTGTGTTCGGGACAAGTGTTGCGCTCTGTTAGTTCCCTCGTCTGAGGATGCCACAGGGCTGCCCTGAGGATTATTTTCTGGTCTGTGGAGTGTGTGTGGAATAACGGGTTATGAAAACCCACTTTCTGCCTCCCTGCAGCTGGAAGTGTTGACCAATCTGGCCAACGAGACCAACATCCCCACGGTCCTGCGGGAATTCCAGGTACGGGCTGGGACACAGCTCCCAGCAAGGGGCCCAGGGGAGCTTCCTGCAGTTCCTTGTGTGCTGTGAGGATCATCCTGTGGGTCACACCTTCTCTTCAGGGCCCAAAGCAGAGAAGCTGTTATCTCAGGTCCCCTCCCAATGCCTTCTTCTGGCTTTGGGCCAGGGAGTCACTGGGTGGCAGGTGAGGGTGTCACTGCCTCTTCCAGAGCTTAGTCTCTGGCACGATGAGTCAGTGACAGCTTCCCAGAAGGTCACCCTCAAGCCTGCACAGTCTCTGAGGGGGGTCACTGCCTGCTGGGGGTCACTCTGTTGTGGTGTCCCACAGACCTACATTCGCAGCATGGACAAGGACTTTGTGGCAGCCACGATCCAGGCCATTGGACGCTGTGCGACTAACATAGGCCGAGTCCGTGACACCTGCCTCAACGGCCTGGTGCAGCTGCTGTCCAACCGTGATGGTCAGTGTTTGAGTGTCTGGCTTTGATGACCAGCAGGTGTCTGCCTGCGTGTCTGACGCTGATGGCCAGTGGCCATCCACCTGTCTGTCCAGGCACAATGTGTATCCATCATCATTCTGTCTACCTCAATTAGTGTCCACATGTTCCTGCATCTCTGAGGGCCCCTGGAGAAGTGCAGCAGGGGAGGGGAGTGAGGAAGAGAGCCAAAGGTCAGGGGCAGTGCAGCTGTGTCTGTCCACTTGTGTGTGGCCCTCTGACTGTCACAGAATCCATCCCACAGAGCTGGTGGTCGCAGAGTCAGTGGTTGTCATTAAGAAGCTGCTGCAGACACAGCCAGCACAGCATGGAGAGATCATCAAACACTTGGCAAAGCTCACAGACCATATCCAGGTGAGGGCATGTCCCTGTGTTCCCTTTCCTCCACCCTGGTGTCCTTCCCATGATTTACAAACCCTATCATCGATGAGCTCAAACTTTCCATGCTGGCTCCGAAAGGTTTTCAGATAAAAGGAGGGAAAAGATGGAACTATGTGACCCGGACCTTGTTGCCCAGGATTTACCTTCCCTTTGGGGAATCCCTCACTGAGCTCCCCACTCCCAAAGCTCTGGTCAGAGGTGGCCGATGGACACATCCTGTGTTTTTCTGCAAAGTTGAAACATTCAAACAAGGCATTCCTAAAGATTCGGGAAGCATAACAAGGCAGTAAAGCACTGAGGGTACCACAGACCCAGATTGTCAGTCTTTCAAACTGTGACTGACTTTGGGGGCTTGAAGAAGCCAGTGACACCCCAGGGAAGAGGGGAGATGCTGCCTAGGTAATGCAAACTTTTAATCTCCCACCACCCTCTACCCCCACAATACAAAAGGCAAAGCACGGACTGGAGGAGTCTCATTTCCCTGGCCGGCCCGGTGGCCACCTGCATCCCTTGTACCCCAATCTCAAGGTCTCTCCCACGTCCGTAGGTGCCCATGGCCCGCGCCAGCATCCTGTGGCTCATTGGCGAGTACTGTGAGCACGTCCCCAAGATTGCACCTGATGTCCTGAGAAAAATGGCCAAGTCCTTCACTGCCGAGGAAGACATTGTCAAGCTGCAAGTCATCAACCTGGCAGCCAAGCTCTACCTGACGAACTCTAAGCAGGTAAGGATTGCCAGATGGCCCTAACTCACTCTGGTCCCTGGGAATGGCCCAGGTAGTATTTTGTGGGCCCTGGCTGGGAGCACCTGAACTCCAGCATCTGTTTCTGAAGAGAGAGCTCAGAGTGGGTGGCCGGTCTGCCCAGGAAAGCAGTGTTGCCAAGGGCCTCGTAGGGATGGTGGCCACTGGTGAGTAGGCTCTCCTATGGGCTGTGACCTCCAGTCTGCCAGTGGGAGTGTCCCTACCTGCTGCCCTTGGGACAGTGGGGCTGTGTGAACCACAGGTAAGTGGGACTCAGGGAGAGGCCAGCAGTGACAGGCACTGATGCGGGAATGTGTGTCTGAGATGTGGTCTGTGCTTGCTCCCAAAGCTGGTGACGCTTGGCCAGTCTATGTCAGGGATAAGAGGGCATCATCCCCAAGGTGAAAGGTTGTGAGGGGTACCATTGCCAAGGATGTGGCTCAGCTAAGCTGGAGTCAGATATTAAAAGCATCTTGAGTGTCCAGCATCCCCCGAGATGATCCGAGGAGGTTCTCCTAAGAATAAAGCTTTTCAGGGTGTTGGGGACACCCACCCCATGACTGTCCCTATACCTACTGCCCCACTCAAGTGAGGTGGGGGTTGGCAAACCACCATCCATAGGCCAGGTCCAGCCTGCCACCTGTTATCATAAATATGCATAGTTTTAATGGGACATAGCATGTTTATTGATTTGTTTCTTGTCCGTAGAAGTTTCTGTGCTACAGCATCAGGGTTGACTAGTTGCAACAGGGTCCCTATGGCCCACAAAGCCTAAAATTATTACTCTCTGGCCCCTTATAGAAAAAGTTTGCCAGCCCTTGTAGCAAAGCACCTGAGCAAGTGGCTGCGGTCAGCAGCACAGCCATAACCTGGGGACTGTGATGTCCTTGCCTGCCCAAATGTGGCCTCTCGCCCATCCCTTGGTAGTCTGTGGGTGAGGGCACTTGGTGGCTTCTTTGATTCGTGGTGGCTAGAGCAGGCCATGGGGACTCAGGCTGGTGAGGCAGGGATGGTCGTCAGGAGCTGGGAGGGACAGCAGTCACTGGTGGAAGCGATGCGGGCTGGGTCTGTGGGTGTCGGGATTGGGAGAGAAGCGCATGGGAAAGAGAGGAGGTAGAGGCAGCACCATGGGGAGTATTCGGTCCCTGAACAAACATTTGTGTGCCTCCTCTGTTCAGATGGGAGGCAGAAGCAGGTGGGCGGGACATTTGAACAGATGAATCGATGTGGGTGGGGGGCTGACAGGACTGAGCCAGCGTGCTGAGCGCACCCCCCGGGATGCTGGTGTCAGCACATTCTATAAGCCTGGGTGTGTCCACTGGCGGTTCCCCAGGTTGTCACTGTTGGTCACACGTGTTAGCTACACGTGCATTTGTGGATTGGTTTATGTAACATGCACTTCTCGAGAGCCTGCTATGACTGGCACTGAGCTATGTCCGGGGATAATGACAGTGAGCTGTGCGTGTATATAGCTGAACCCCTCTCCTGGGTGGGACACATGGGAGCTGAAACGTGACACCCCAAATGCCCCTGGGAGTGGAGTCACGGTGGCTCTATAGAGTTTTGCTACAGCAGCAGCTCTCATTCTGGGCCAGCATCATCCAAGGCTGGATGCCACACTGTGTAACCAGAAACGTCACGAAGACCAGAGTCAGTTCCAGGCTCTCTCTGCTGGTCCCTGCTGCCCCGGTCACTGTGGCAGCGGTGACACGAGACATATGCAGATGGTGGTTTTCACCTGGATGAGGGCGGGCGGGCCCCCTGAGGACAGCAGGCACCCAGAGGGAAGCAGACGGTGTCGGCTCCAGCGGGCCCAGGTCCGGACGCTGCTTCTTCTCTGTAAATGAGCCTGCAGCACTGCCTCTCAGAAGTGCGAGGAGGTGGCGTGAGTAGTGTGAAGCACCTAGCGTGATGCTTCGTGCAGAAGTAAGTGTTAACAAAACCACTGTCGTTTTGTAAAGGCAGGGCGGACTAGGCCGGGGTTAGGGTGAAAATGGGGAGGCTTCGGGTCCTGGCACGTGGCTGCCCTGACTGCACAGCGGACCCCATGTGACTTCAGCAAACCCACAGGTACAGCAGTTGCTCTGATTTCACTAGAACCTTTCAGGGGAGCATAGTGGCTGCTGAGACTGCTGGACTGCTCAGAATCTTCCAGGTGGGTCCAAGGGGCGTGAGGGCAGCCCCTGCCAAAGCTTCTGTTGTCAAGTTTCTGCCTGGATGGTGGCACCTGGAAACGGTGAGGTCTGGCAGAATGTTCCTGACCTCCACTCAGCCTGGCATCCCAGAGAGAAGAGGTTGGCCCAGCCTAGTGGGGTAGGAGCTGGGCCTGGGGCTGTGGGGACCACAGACCTGAGGAGGAATGGAGGTCAAGGCCAAAAGGAGGAGAGTCCCAAGGGCAGCCTCTTGCGCAGGACTCAGAGGGTGGGATCTGGAGTCAGGCCCAGGGCTGGATGGGAAGGGCAGGCTCTGGACAGGGCAGTAGGGAGGGAAAGTGGGGTGGAAGCAGCTGGATGTAAATAGGAAAGGAAGGTGTCAGCACAGAGAGTCTGGGGCAGGAACCTCCAGTGTCCCCACCATCTCTGATGGCTGCTGACCCACCTCTCATTCCACAGACCAAGCTGCTGACCCAGTACGTGCTGAGCCTGGCCAAGTATGACCAGAACTACGACATCCGTGACCGAGCGCGCTTTACCCGCCAGCTAATCGTCCCTTCGGAGCAGGGCGGAGCCCTCAGCCGCCACGCCAAGAAGCTCTTCCTGGCCCCCAAGCCAGCCCCCGTCTTGGAGTCGTCCTTCAAAGGTGGGGCCATCCTGGGGCCAGGGTGGGGACTGGCCAGGACCCTGGTCCCAGACCTCCCACCAAGGTCTCTGTCCTAGCTGGATGCCAGGCTTTTGTCGGCAGGGCTCCTGGTGAGAGGCCAGTCGCCCTGGAAGAGAAACCACATTCCCCCCTCCCACAGGTAGACCTGAGCAGACAGGACAGTAGCACCTCTGGGCCTGGAGTGTCTGCTCCTGTCTCACTTGTCCCGCCCCTCAGCCCCTACTCTGGTTGGACCATACAGCCTTTCTTCAGCATATGGCCCTGAAGGTGCCATCAGGGCAGAAGAGCCATTAAGGGATGCACCCACCCTTTCCTCGTCCCAGCTAGGGAGTCCCCACCAGAATCTCCACCAGCACCCCCGCTAGGAGACAGATCACAAAACAATGCCTCATGGCCACCTTGGCTTGACCTCTAACCCTGTCCCCAGACCGGGACCACTTCCAGCTGGGCTCACTGTCCCACCTGCTCAATGCCAAGGCCGCGGGCTACCAGGAGCTCCCAGACTGGCCAGAGGAAGCCCCGGACCCATCTGTGCGCAATGTGGAGGTCAGTAGGGGCAGAGGGTTGACTTGCACATGTGGAGGGACAGGCAGCAGGCGTCTCATGTGCTGGTCCAGCCTGCCTGACTCCCTTCCTGCACACAGGAAGAAGATCTGTCCCTTATTGAGACCCACGTGGGCCTATTGGGCGAATACACTGAGGTCCCCCCTGACCCCCCGTGTGCTGTGTGTCCTCTGCCTGGTGTGCAGTGCTCTCTCCCATCTCCTCCCCTTGGGTGCCTTGCCTCTGCCCTGTGGTTCCTGGGTTTGGCCATACCAACCTCTGTGAGCAGCATTCCCTCCCCTCCATGGACAGGGCTCCTTCCCTCCCCCAGTATTCCTACTGGGAGCCAGGACCAGGTAGGGCCCCAGAAGGAGTAGAATGAAGGATAGGATGGTTCCATGCTCTCCTTCCCCCTCCCCAAACATGATGTAATAACCCTGCCTCCCACCCCCATCTCCAGGTTCCAGAATGGACCAAGTGCTCAAATCGGGAGAAGAGGAAGGAGAAGGAGAAGCCCTTCTACTCAGACTCTGAGGGGGAGTCAGGCCCCACAGAGTCCGCAGACAGCGGTGAGGAGATGGGCAGGATGGGGGTTACACTGCTGGTCGTGTGTCCAGGGGTGTGTGCACCTGCCCGTGCATACCTGTATATGTGCAAATGCACCTGAGGGATTGCAGGTCTCTGTCCATACCGGTCTACCTGTGTCCCACTTGGTCCAGTTGGCATCTGGGCCCAAGGCAGTTTGAGGGGCAGGTTTGTGGCCTGAGCGCCCAGGGCACCTGCTCTGGGCCCCGGGAGGCCTGTACACTGGAAGAGAAGTGATGATGGTTCCTCCACAGACCCCGAGTCCGAGAGTGAGTCGGACAGTAAGAGCAGCAGCGAGAGTGGCTCTGGGGAGTCCAGCAGCGAGTCTGACAACGACGAGCAGGATGAGGATGAAAAGGGGAGGAGCAGTGAGAGGTGAGGGGGGGGCCAGCCAGGTGCCTGGTGGGGCTCAAGGTCTCCCCTGGAAAGGAAGGGCCGAGCCCCTGAGCCTCCTCCTGAGCTGGAGGCCTGCAGACCCCTGGTCAGCTCACGCCGCGGCTGCTCTAGCAGTCCACGGGGGACTGTCATGGGAGGAGCATAGAGAAGCAGTCCGGAGCTGGCACAGGACTCTCCACCCTCACCCCCACTCCTCAGGTCACCCCCACTGTGCTGGGAGGCAAGGCACGGGTGTCCAGTCTGGGCCTGAGCCACGTTTGCTCCTGTCTTCAGTGAGCAGAGTGGGGAGGAAGGTGAGAAGAGGAAGACGAAGAAGAGGAAGAAGGTGGCAGAGGGACCAGGAGAAGGCTCCTCGGAGGAGGAGGGCAGCGAGTCCAGCAGCAGCTCTTCTGAGTCTGAGATGTCGTCAGAGACAGAGGAGGAACAGGGGGCACCTGCCTCCTGCAGGAAGAAGATGGTGAGAGCCTTGGGGCAGAGAGTGGGCGGGCTCAGGGACAGGGCCCTCCCCATCACCCAGAACAGGCCTGGGCACCCCCACACCCACATGCCACGGTTCTCTTTCAGCCTCCCAGCAGCAAACGTGCCCCTGCAGCCCCGGAGATCTCACTGCTGGACCTAGAGGACTGTGAGTTTGGGTGGTAGACCCAGGTCCTAGGGAAGGAGGCCTTAGGAAGGAGCTCTGGAGTGGGTTCTGGTGGTGGGGGGCTTGGGGATGGGCATGGGGCCGAGAGAACACACAGTCAGGCCTGAGAGGGCAGCAGGTGTGGGGTTGGGGTCACACGGTTGGGTATCCACCTTGGAGCCACCAGGCTGACCGACGCCTCGCTGTCCATGGTGCTGAAACGTCTGCTTCCGTGCTCGGGCCAGGCCAGTCCCACTTTGCCTTTCCCCACCGTAGCCTTCCTCACTTCTCCCACAGTCACCCCACCCAGTGTCCAGCCTGTATCTCCCCCTACGGTGGTGTCCACCAGTCTGGCTGCTGACCTGGAGGGCCTGACCCTCACAGACACCCCGCTGGTGCCCTCGGTAAGTGGGATAGGAGAGGGGACACAGCTCTGTGCTGCGCCCTCTGGTGTCTCTCTGTGATAGGGGGTGTGATGGAGGGGGTGACCCTGGGTGGGAGCAAGGCTGGGACAGGCTCTTCTTGCTCATGTCTGCATTCCCCCTACACCCACCCCTCTAGCTGCTGAGCCCAGTGTCCGGTGTCAAGAGGCTGGAGCTGCTGCATCGTGTAGCAGGCGAGGGGCTGGCAGTGGACTACAGCTTCAGCCGCCAGCCTTTCTCCGGGGACCCCCACATGGTGTCTGTGCTCATCCACTTCTCCAACAGCTCTGATACCCCTATCAAGGGCCTGCGTGTGGGCACCCCCAAACTGCCTGCTGGGATCAGCATCCAGGAATTTCCAGAAATTGGTGCGGAGGGGCCTTGAACATGCTGAGAGGGAGGTTCCTGGGAAGAGTGGGTCTTGCTGTGGTCACCAGTGTCCTCTCTCCTGATGCCAGGCCAGGGCCCAGGCTCTAGGGGCACAGAAATGGCTCCTAACTTGATCCACGTCATGATGGACAAGGGAGACGGGAACTGAGCGAGTCCTGATCAGGGCAGGTGGAGCTTGAGGCTTGTGGCGGGGGTTAGACTTTCGGAGAAAGCCAGCAAGTGTCTCCAGGGCCCAGAAAGCTAGGATGCCATAGAGAAGTGGGTTCCAGACCTGTTGGGTGACAGTGTCTCTCCATCTCCCCCTTTCCCTGTCTCTCACCACCACAGAGTCCCTGGCACCTGGCGAGTCTGCCACCGCTGTCATGGGCATTAATTTCTGTGACTCAACCCAGTCCGCCAACTTCCAGTTGTGGTATGTGTCCAACTCATGGCCAGGTGGCAGGGTGGGCAGGAGAGGGGAGGGGTCAAAATAAATTGGAGCTGGAGGTGCTGGTTGGTGTGGGTACATCGTGACCTGGTGGGTCTGGAAGCCCTCCCAACCCCTCTGGCCTGACTTTTCTCTCCTGCTGCCTCCAAGCCCTGCCCCCAGACAGAGTGGGAGGAATGGGGAAAGATGCTGGCCTTACTCTCTCTCCCTCTGTCTTTGCCTACCCTCTCCAGCACCCAAACGCGACAGTTCTACGTCTCCATTCAGCCACCTGTTGGGGAGCTGATGGCCCCCGTGTTCATGAGTGAGAATGAGTTCAAGAAGGAACAGGGTGAGTGCTCCCTAGGGGTGGGGGTGAGGGTGAGGGCTCAGCAGCACCATTGGAGCCTGTTAAGCTCCTCCATATCCTCGTGCTATAGGAGCCTCCGCTCCTTCAGACAGCTCCTAGTGCCAGCAGGGGCTTCACAGAGGCCAGTTCAGTCCAGGAGGCTTCGGGGAGAGCTGGAACTCGCCCAGCATGCCCACTGGGGGAGACCTCCCGAGTTAGTGTTGCTAGAAGCTCACAGGAAGTGAGGAGGGGGTTAGTTTGGTTTCGGGAACAGGAGCCCCTAGTACAGGGGAAGTAGTAAGAACAAAGTAGAAAGATACAGTTGGATCCAGTTTATGGAAGCCCTGGGTTTCAGTCCTAGAGTTTCAGAGCTGGTGGCAGAGGTCACAGAGGTTAAGGGGTCCAACTCTGTCGTTAGAGAAGTCAGGACTGTGGGTTTCGTTGTCCTAGCAGTGCAGGAGTTGTTAAAGGTCTTTGAGGGTGAGGGGGCCCAGTTCAGACCTCTGCTTCATAAGGAGGAGCCTGGTAGCACTCACAGCTGGAATTGGGAGGAAGAAGGGACAGGACAGCCTGCGTGGGGAGGACGGGGCTTCAGGAGCCCTGGTAGAAGTCCTGAGCCTGCCACTCGCTTGCTGTGTGACCTTGGACCAAATTCTGTGGCAGGTTACAAGGCAGTTGCAGTACATCTGTAAACGGTGGTGAGGGCCAGGATTAAAGTTGGGAAAAAGGGGATGAGGGCTTGGGTGGGTGTGGGTGGTGGTCCTGGGAAGAGGGAAGTCATAGGCCTTTTCCCTAAGAAGGGGGCTTATAAGCTGTTCTAGAATTTCTGGCTTGGAATGGTAGGGGGAATGGCATTGCCCTTGACCTAGCCCAGGGGTCAGCACGCTTTTTCTGTAATAGGCCAGGAAGCAAATGTTGGAGGCTTTGTGGATCAGGGGGTCTCTGCAGCAGTTACTCAACCCTGCCGTTGAGACATGAAAACAGCCACAGATAATATGTAAATAAAGGCGTGCGGCTGCATTTGGATAAAATGCCAGTTACGGATGCTTGCTTTGAATTTTATACTATTTGCATGTATCACGAAACAAATCTTTTGATTCCCCTCCCCCCGGCATTTAAAAAGATTAGAAGGCATCATAGGCCACACAGGTGGTGGGCTGGATTTGGCCTGCGGGCTGTAACCTGCAAGCAAGGATGGGTTTGGGTGTGGGAGGAGGGAAGAACACGGTTACTTTTGGATAAGCTGATCTTGCAGTGCCTCTGGGGGAGTTGGGAGGTGTTTGGCCTGCAGCTAAAAATGTGGGTCTGTGCCCGAGAAACACTTCAAGGCTGGAGTCATGAGCACAGAGGTGATAACACGCTGTGAAGAGGAGTGAGGTCACCCTGGGGGAGAGATGGGAGGGCAGGTAAGAAGGCCGAGGTTGGAGGAGACCAGGGCTTGAGGAAACGGAGTCTTCTTTGGGGGACCTGGACCTGGGGAAGGAGACACAGCCTCGGCAGCACAAAGACTCTTGCTTCTGGGGAGGACTTCTTAGGGATGAGGAAACTTGAACATGGAGACACTTAAGAGTACGGAGACAAGAAAATGTCCCTAGTCAGCAGCAGGAGAGGAGTGTCAACTCTGAGGGAGAGGACTGGAGGAAGCAGCAGTGGGAGAGAGAGGCTGAGGAGAAGGTGGGCAGGTGAAGGGGCTCACGTGGCTGGCCAGCCCTGTAGAGACAGGGGTTCCCAGGGGCTTCAGGAGCCCTGGCCAGGTCTGTAGCTGCTGCATAGGGCTGCATGTGTCTGCTGGACGCTGGCCTGTCTGAGGAGGACCAGGGCCTTGGCCAGGACTCAGCCTCAGGAGCTGGGAGGGGTTTGAACTTGGTGGGAGGCTCCCCAGGAAAGACCAGACCTGCCTGTAGCCTGAGGAGAACCTGGTGAGGATGCTCAGACCCAGCTGGACCCACCATGGCCTCTGCCCTCATCATGACCTCTGCCCACAGGAAAACTGATGGGCATGAATGAGATCACAGAGAAGCTCACGCTGCCAGACACCTGTCGGAATGACCACACCGTGGTACAGAAAGTGACCGCCACTGCCAACCTGGGTCGTGTCCCTTGTGGGACGTCTGATGAGTACAGGTACTAGAGCAGGCCAGCAGCAGAGACGGAGAGATGGGCTCTGGGCATGGTTTGAAGGAGGGGCCCCCTGTCCCCGGGACTGAGCCCCTCCCTCCACCCCTACCTCAGGTTTGCAGGGAGGACACTGACCAGTGGGAGCCTCGTCCTGCTGACCCTGGACGCACGGCCCACTGGACCCGCCCAGTTGACTGTCAACAGCGAAAAGATGGTGATTGGCACCATGCTGGTGAAGGATGTGGTACAGGCTCTGACCCAGTGACTCCCAAGTGCTGTGCTGTGGCTTCTTTGACCCCCACTTGTCCCCGCCTTGTGACATCTGGGCTGTTAGCCCCCTCTCTGTGTTTCTCTCTCCCTCCCTCCCTCCCTCCCTCTCTCTATTTACTCCCTCCGTCTCTGTTCTGTAAGATTGCTTCTGCCAGACAGCACCCAGGGGTTCTTCTCTCCCTCTCATCACCAGGCTCCCTCTTGTTTCCCCTCCCTATGGGTTCCTTAGTGACCTTAGGTGCAGAGGGAGACAGCAGCTGCTCCCTTCAGTCCTCCCAGCTTTATATAGCTATTTATGTAGCAAAATCTCAATAAACATGTTCTCCCTAGGTGCTGGCTCACCCTTCCTTTCTTCGGGGATCTGTCTCGGGTGGGGGGCAGGGGAGAGCTGGTAGAGTGACTGTGTTTGACCCCTGTGAATGACCACTGCTGACCTTCTAGGAGAGGCTGTGGCTGACTCTCAGGGGTGACTCTGCTTGGACCCCCACGATGACCATCTCCGAGTCTTTAGGCATCTCTGTGGAAGAGACCTCTGAGCAGGGCGGAAAGGCCAAGCAGGAAGAACTCCCTAATTCTCTCTGTGAGCCTCTGCAAAAGCGAGGCCTCTTCGGAGGCAGGCAGCCCCCCATGGACCCCCTCCTGGGCCTTTGGGAAGGAGGATTACTAATGTGGGGAATCCCCTGAACAGGTGTGAGCTTCAAAATATGCCGACTACATCTGGATACGGGGCCTAGGGCCCCCACCTGGCTGGGGAGGTGACGCACGTAGCCATCGTGGAGGGACAAGAACAGATGTAGCATAGTGCACCGACTCTGCTTGCGTCAGTCACCGGGGGCTGCTTGGACAGCAGACTTGGAGCAGCAGGTCTGGGGTGGGGCCTGAGCTCCTGCATTTCTAACAAGGTCCCAGCCACCTATGCTGTTGCTGCGTGGGCATACGTGCGTAGGGAGGACACAGGGCCCTCTATATCTGGGACAGACCTTCTGGGGGTGGGAGTGAGGGTCAGGGCTCTCCCTGATACTTGTCAGCATGAGGGAAGAGGCTAAGTGAGCTGTGATTCCAAAAGGTGTGAAAGGTGTTCCATGAGCATGTGTTCTAAAAATGAAAGTCTGATGAAGTAAGTTTAACAACTGTGGGTTTAAATAAGTTCACAGGCCTTCTCAGACTTCCCTATGCTAATATGCAGTGTGACAACCCCCCACCCCAAGAGAGGCCAGAGCACCCCATGTTACCCAGACTTAGTTTTGGATTTTGGTGCTTTTACCCCAGAACATTTTGACTGACTGGGTTACAAGGGACACACTCTAGTGACTGATGGAGACGTGAGGCCTCCACCTCTGATCCTCTGTGACCAGGGCTCTAGTTCTTGGGCCACAGCTGTCAGTGATGCAGCCTGAACAGATCTGTTCAGGGGAAAGGCAGGGTGAGGCAGGTGTGGGAAGGGGGTGGATGGCTGCGCAGGGACTGGCAGAGGCAGAAGGTGCCGGCGGCAAGGGTGGGATAGGACATTAACGCAGCCCCAGGAGGCCTGAGTGTGACTGAGCCTGACCGAAGGCCTCCATAGGTCAAAGGGCAGGGAACTCAGTGAGGGGCTGGCAGTGGGACTCCAGTCTAGGATGGCTTCCTGGGGCTGCCCTGGCACATGGGAAGATAAACGACTTCTGTTTCTAGCCAGGCTATAGTTACTGGCTGGCTGCGATGGGTGGGGGACACACGTATCTAGGGACACTAAGGAAGCCTCTATCAGGACCCCAGGGGTGAGCCATTAGTTGTGTCCCATCCAGCCACTAGGGAAGCCCCTGTGCTAGCTTAGTACCTTCTGCTGGGCATCTCAAGGGTTACCTCCTGGCAGAGCCTACAGATGACAGGGAGGGCTGTGGGGGTGTAACTTAGTGTGACAGGACTTTGCCTGGCCTGGGTGGACAAGGGAAGGGAAATAGGAACATTCTGACCCCTCAGAGGCCTTTCCCAGCAACCCTTTGAGAGAACTGGAAAGCAAACCCAGACAGAGCTTCCAGCTACTGCAGCTCTGGCCAACGGTTCGACTGCAACCTCAGAAGACGTGCTGGGCCACAGCCACGCGGCCAAGTTGTCCCTGGATTGCTGACTCTCAGAAGTTGTGTGAGACGACAAATACTTGTTTTAGCCTGCTGAGTTTGGGGGTAACTTAAGAGCAATAAATCAATATGAGCCATCACTCAAGCCATCTCCAAAGGTGTTGGAAAAGTTCTCAGAAGGAGACTGGGCCCCTGGCTCTAGTCTTCAGGGCACCTGGCTGCCACCCTTAGTGACAGTGCTGTGCTGGAGCTAGCTCGAACTGACTCGGGGAGTGCCGACTATTACGCTTCCGGGAATTCTGTGACCAGTTGGCGTCACATTGGAAATCTGAAATCAGCCACGATGGGAGTATTTATGCCAGAGAAATAGGTGAATACCACAAACACGCTCTTCCCCACAGACAGTCGTCAGACACATCACCACACCACCACTTCCCTGGGTTATCTCCCTCCCTTTCTCTCTTCAGAAGTTGTTATGAGACATGTGGTCAAGTTTAAAACAGCAACCACTGTGTACTGATCACCGAGCTGAAGAACTAAAGCACTTAGGAATTCAGTCAATACCCCCGTGTTCCTCCCCTCTCCGCCTGAAGGAAACCACTACTCCCAATTTTCTGTTTGTCCATGCCATGCATTTTTTTGTACTTGTGCTATACACAGATGTGTTCCTAACCAATATACGAGGGCTGTCTGGGAAGTGTCCAGCTGTGTAATATGAAAGACAGAGGCATTTATGGCTTTTTTTTCCGCACAGCCCTTGTATATAGTATTGTACTTCAGGATAGTGGTGCACTGCCACTGTAAGTAGATGTGCTCCTAGAACCTGCTTTTTTCACGCCATATTGTTTCTGAGTCATCACGTTGACACGATTAGCTTTATTTCATTGGCTTTTACTTATGTATAGGATTCCATGGTATGACTATGCAACAATTTACTGACCCACTTTCCTGCGGGTGGGCATTTCAGGTTATTTTATTTTATTTCCAATTATGAATAACACAGCTATCGGCATTTTTACTCATGCCTCTTTTATTTTCCTCTTTTTTTCAATCACAGTTGGGAGTCAGTATTATATTAGTTCCAGGTGTACAGCATGGTGGTTAGACGTTTATGTAGTTTACTTATTCCCCTTTTCACACGTGTGAAAGTTTCTTTAATATGTTTTCCCAGGAGTGGAATTGCTGGGGCACAGAGAATACACATCTGCAACTTGACAACACGGCCAAATTGCTCTCTAGAGTAGCTGTGAGCTGCACATCAAGAATGTTCACAGCACCTTTAGCCATAATAGTCCTCCAGCTGGAAACAATTCACATGCCAGTCAGCAGGGGAATGGAGAAACAAACTGTGGTATATCCACGTGACGGAATACTGCTCAGCAATAAAAAGGACCAAACTACTGAAACAGGCAACAACATGGATGAATCTCATGGATACCATGAGGCAGGAAAGAAGCCATGTGCTTCTATGAAGTTCTAGACCAGGCAGAATGAATCTATGTGAGGAAAACAGGGGAGGGTGTTAAGTGGAGGAGGCATGATGGAACCTATGGGTAGTAGTTACCTGGGTCTATAGGCAGGTAAAAAAATCACGGAGGTGTGCACTTAAGATTTGTGCAGTCAGTGCGGTCTACTGTGTATGTGTTGTCCCTCAATTCAAAAAAATGTAGAAAATGAAAGTACAAACCAAAGTGGCTGAACCAGTTTCCACCCTCACTGACACTGACCTTGCCGCTGAATACTGAGATTGCATTTTGTCCATCTGAGACGGGTGAAATGGTATCCTCCTGTGGTTTCACTGGCACTTCCTGTTTAGTGGTGAGGGTAGGCGTCTAGTGATAGGTTTGTTGGTTGTTTGGATTTCCTCTCCTGTCAGTTGTTTGTCCCCATCTTTTGCCCATTTTTCCTCAAGATTGATGTGTTCCCCTCATTGTACAAGTTGTTACAGATTCTGCAAACTAGTCCTTTGTAGATCGTGTATTCTAAATACCATTTTCCAGTCCATGGCTTGTCTTCTCAAGTTTTAAATATCTTTTTGATAAAGCCAAGTTTTTAATTCCAATGTGGTCAGATTTATCAGTTTTCATTTCTAGCTTGTGCCTGAGGTACTCTGAGGTAATGAAAATGTCCTCTGAATATTTTCTCCTAAAAAATGTCCAAGTAATGCTTTTCACATTTTTATCTTTAACCCACTTAAAATTTACATTTATTTATGATGAAAGCTGGGGCACATCCACTTTCTTTTATCCTACTTAGAAAGACATGAAACAAAGAATGTCGTTTTTTCTGCACAGAGCTTGGCAAAAGTTGAGTAGGGAATGTGTGCTCACTTTACCTTCTGGTCTTGAGTTCCTAAATGAATGCCCTTTCTGATCTTTCTCAACCAGGCAAATTATTTCTCCCAGGGGCCTCTTTTCTTCTGTCTGCTCCCGGCCTGCCGTGGAAGCACTGAACACCTGAGCATATAAAAGATTCCAGGGTCCCTCCTGTTCCCCTCGTACATCCATTTAAAACTGACAGTTACACTTAAAACCTGTATTGTAAATCTGGGGCTTGACTGCAGAGATGGTGCCAGGCATAGCTGGGCTCAAAGGCTGTTTGTTGACTGGGAGAATAGATAATACTGCCTGTTTGTTCCTGCTCCTTCTGCCAGTGACCAGCTGTGGGGACTTGACCAAGTCATTTAATATCTCCAACTCTGCTGCTTTCTGCACCCTGCCCTGTGGACTGTGGAAACTTAGTCAGTGGTACTGTTCTTCCCATATACTCTGCAGGCCTGGAGCAAGGACTCACCTACACCTGAGGCCATGACTGTGTTTGGACTCAGCCACCCTTTCCTTCACTGTCAACAGTGAACTCTAGAGTCAGTCGGAAGGAAATGCACACATTGGGTGCTGGAAGTTTTGTCTTACCTGGTTAAGGCTTCAGTCTCTGAGGCCAGAAGGCTGCCTAGGTTTTGACTACCTTGCTCTTCCACTTGTAGCTGGGAGTCTGGGCTAGTTGCTTAACTTCTTCAAGCCTCAGTTTTCTCACCTGCAAAATGGGTTAACCCAGGTTTTTAAAAAAAGAAAAACCCAAACACTTAGAGCTATGCTAAGTACATAGTAAGTGTTCAGTGAAGGCCCACTAGCATTCTGTTATACCTGCAACAGAAAGTTTAAGAAGAGGGACTTAGGCTGCAGAAATTTCTGTTCCAAGTCACCTGAAAGACAACTTCCTTTTCTTATGGCTGGGTGTTTTAAAATATGAAAGAGCTCCCAGCAACCTCTTCCCCTGGGCACTATTCCAAGTTTCAGATTGTTATCTTCCTCTTTGGGTCAGGGAGGAGGAAGGAATGGAAAGGATCACAAGCCAGCAGCCAGTGAGCTGCACGGGGACCCTGGACTTCCTGGACTAGGCTCTTTTCATCTGAATTACTGAGCAAATTAAAATTTGGAAGATTTCCCATTAACAAAACAAACTGTATACTGTATTTCCACTAGTCTGGGACTTCATTCCTGCATGGTATTCCGTCAGCCTATTGCCCTTTCAGATGTGCCTTCTAGGTGCTATCAGCTACTGTCACTTGGCTCCTTTGCTGTAGGATCTGGGTGTGCCCCCCCACCCCTACGAAGACAAGCAAGATACTCCATCTTGGAGCAGCTGTTCTATGCTGTTTGTGGGCTAGGGTTAGACTTGGGAGAGGACTGATCCTAGAGAAGGAAGGGTCTCAAAGAAGCTGAATCAGAAGGTACAGATTCCTGGGCTGCTGGAATGGGCTGTCCTGAGGGGGATGGGCAGTTGGTTAAGCAGCTCTTTGGAAGGGCAAGACGGTGAAGCCATTAATGGGTAAGGGTGCCAGGCCTCCTCTTGCCCCTTTCCTGCATCCATCGCCCTCTCTGTCCATGACCTCAGAAACCCAAGAAAGTCCTTCATGGGGACAGTCCGTGGATGGAGATGGGCCAGCTCTCACTGTCACTCTGAGTCCTCCTGGGGATTTCTACTCCGCCATCCCTTCTTACCCTCCCCACCATCTCCCTGAAACACCAGGGTAGACCACTAACTTGCCTTACTTCCACTGCCCCAGACAGAAACCTACAGTTACCTGCACCTTCCTCTTAGCCATTAGATCCAGGCCAGCCTCACCAGCCTACCCCAGAAGGTAGGAATCCCGTCTTCCCAACTGCCAGGAGCCTGGAGCATACTAAGTGCTTTACAAATAGTAATTATGATGACGAGGTAACACATGTAAAACACTTAGAAATGCTCAACAAAAGCCGGTCCCTTTCCTCCTCACTCCAGTCCCTTGTTTCTCCCCCTTTTTCCGTTCAACCTCTACTAAGTCTGCCATGACATCTTCAGAGACTCGATACTGCCATTCTCCTGTTTACAATTCTTACTAGATCTCCCTGCTCTCTGTAAAATAAAGGCCCCTCACAAACTGGCCCATGCTTCTCTCCTGCGGTATCAGCACGCATTCTCTTCTGTCCTGCTCAGATGCAGCCACTCAGTCTCCCCTCTCTGCCTTTGCCGGGTCTCCCCGCCTGGAATGTCACCTCCGCCTCTACGCTGGCCTGGGGCTTCCGGTCCCCGCTCGCTCCTGCTCCAGCCACCCAACCCTGGGACGCTTTCCCTGACAACAGCCCAGCTTACGGTGGTCTGTGTCTCGCCCTATGGTCCCCGCCCTGCCCTACGCGATGCTTCCTACCACAGTCAGGCAGGAGCGTCGGAAGCGGTTTTCCCAGGGAACTGCAGTTTAAAGAGGACCCCCGGTGTCTTTGGAACTTTCCGGAATCCCCGGACGCCAGCGCCCCCGTGTCTGCACACTGAGCAGGCGATCTAGTGGGTGCGTCTGCTGGAGCCGGGGCGCAGGCTCCGACAGGGGCGCGCAGAGTTGGCTCTCGCCTTGGAGAGGTCCTTGTAAGAAGACTGTGGAACGGCAAAGGAGGCTTTACGGACTTGAAGGGCATTGCCGCCGCGTCGCAGGGGCTTACAAATCGTGCCCTGTTTCATAAGTGGTAAACTGAGGCCCAGCGGAGCACAGTGACTTGACCAGGGTCACTAGGTTAGTGGCACGCTCAGGCTTTGGCCTTGCCCTGGGGGTGGGCGGCGGAGCCCTCGGACTGGCTCGCTGGAAGGGGCGGGGCGGGGCGGCCGGGGCGGGGGCGGGGGCCCGGGCGGGGCCGACACAGGTGCTTCGCATCCGGCCGGGGGGCGGCTCCGCGGGGCTTTATAAGCCGCCCAGAGTGCGGCGCTGTGCGTGGCTTGCTGCAAAAATAGTGCCCACGTGTCTGCGCGTCCCTCGCCGCTCCGGCCCGCCCGCCGGTCCGTCCGTCCGGCAGAGCCACGCCGGCCCTATGGCGTTCCCGCTGGTAAGAGCAGCCGCCGCCCGCCGGGGCGGGGCCGGGCCGCGGTCTTGGCCGCAGCAGCTAACGGTCCGCGCGCAGCCTCAGCCGGTCCGCGCGGCACCCTCCCCCGCCCCGGTGCGCGCGGGTCCCGGGCTGGGTGCCGGTCACGTGCCCGGGGGCGTGGGGCCTCGTGGAGGGATGGCGGGGGGGGGGGCAGGGCGCCTCCTCGTGACTCAGGGCCTTTGGGTTTAAAGGCGCCGCGGCCCGCTGGGGGCGGCCCCTGGGCCCTCCGAGCTGCGCTGCAGACTGCCGGTGACCTCGAGGGTTTATCCAGACGGGGACTGATCGCACGGAGGGAAGCCCCCGCGCCCGGAACGGGTCCTTCACCCTAAGCCGTCGTACGTGAGCCCCGAAGCCACGGGGCCGGAGCTCACGCGCCTCACAGCCCCCCTCCCGCTGCACGTCTACTTCGTAACTAGCAGGCGGCCCCAGTGGGGCGGGGCTGCTGGCGGCAGTGACCCCCGCGTAGGGCCTGCAGTCACAGCCTGCGCCACGACGACGGCAGCGACGCGGCTCCTTTAAGGCGGAGGGATCGGGGAGCCCCCTCGTGCATCCCGCGTTTCTCTAGCCCGGGAGGTCACGTGACTTCACACGTTCTCTTGGCGTAGAAGCCCGAGTTCTAGAGCCCGGCCGGCCAGGCAGGCTCACGCGGCGGTGAGTGGCCTGGCACGTGCGACTCGGTTTCGCTCTGAGGTGGGTCCTGGGGACATGGAGGCTGGGGACCATGCAGCCTGACGAGGGGGGGTAGGCATGGCGGTTGGCCTGAGGAGAAGCAAGCGTGCACATGGCCGCGGCCTTGTCTTGCTCTCCTCAGGCCAGGACTCGGCCAGGGGCCCCAGCTTCGGGTGGGTGTGGACTCGGCTGTGGCCACAGGTTTGGTGGAGCCCGGGCGGGGGACGGGCGGGTTTCGCACCTGGCCAACATGCCGGTGAAGGCCTGAGGAAGGCCTGGGCCTGCCCTCCGCCCCGGGGGCCCGGGGCTTCAGACCGAGAAAAGGTGACGCACCTTGGGTTGTCCTACCTGGCGTCGTTCCTCGGGCTTTTCCTCGCCTGGGCGTTCTCCACGGGCTGACTTGGCTGCCTTGTTCCCAGAGGGCCCAGGCGAGGCCCGGGAAGGACCAGGCGGGCCCCTGCGCCCTGAGCACATCCCAGTGCACGCGCAGGGGCGTCTTGCAGGCCTTGCCCGTTTGCACGGGGCCCTTAGGTGGGGCGCCCTCGGGGGGGACAGTCGGAAGCAACAGGAGACCTTAGAGCCACAGCAGCTGCGCCAGGCCTCGCCCCACCCCCACCGTGCCCCCAGCCGGCAGTCTGGGCTCCTGGTGGTGCCTCATTTCTCTGGCAACTGCTTCCGTTGTCTCCCTGGCTACCGAGCCACCCTCAGTCTTCCTCCTGGCACGGAGTAAACTGCTGCTGTGCTGCGTCATTTGCTGGGCATGGGGCAAAAGCGGGCGGAGCTCGTCCTCTGCCATGCGCGCAGTCTGCTCCTCCGTGTGCTAGCGTTGCAAGAGGGTATCCTGAGGCCAGTTTTAGGGACACCTCCTGGGGTAAAAGTAAGTAAGATGGTTCCATATGGGCAGAACAAAACCTTGGAAGCCTCAGCATGGTTGGCGGTTCCTGGTTGGTTGGTTTTTATCCCAGTGGCTGTGCTGCTGGAGCTCAGTGGATGGAGCTCTGGGGCTACCAGGAGCCCCTTAGGACCGGTGTGCAGGGCTCCCCAGCACATTGCTGTGCAGTGTGCTTGTGTCGCGGTCATTTCGAGTGGCCTGGCAGTGCGCATGCCCACTTGGTAGATTAAGATTTGGACGTTGACGACCCTGTCTGTCAGTCTGTCTCTGTCAGATAAAACTGCCTTCCCACTCCCAAGTGTGTTGTCTTGTAAACATCTGGGTGGAAGGGCCGCTGTGCAGCAGACAGGAGTTTGGAGAAGAGTGTGTGAGGTGAATGGTCGTGGATCAGGCCCTGGGCGCTTGATACTGGGAGGTTCTGTGGTTCTCTTTCTCGATGGTGCACACACCAGTGTCCGTGGGGCACAACGTGGAGGAAGGTGGTAAAGGTAGTAAGACTCCAGGTCAACACTAGACTTGCTAACAAGCTAACGGTAGGAGCTCTCTTGGTATCGTCACTGTTCACCACGCTGTTTATTTTGTTTTTAGTCCTTAAAACGGGTTGGAAACCCAAATCCCTTCAGGGGCTTGAGGTAAATGAATGATGAGTGGTGCTGCTTAAGAGAGCTGCCAGTAGCTGGTTGTTGCAGTGTGAAAGCGTGTGTCCAGAGGTGATGGATCTGTGACTTTTTCCTAGTTAAGCCGCCAATCTGATTTTTTAAATATACCAATCTTTAAAAATGTAAATACTGTATTGACCAAAGGTAATAGGTTTCGAGTCTACCTGAGGACTGATTTGGAATCTGTCTTAAAAACATCCCTTTTAGACTTCCCCACTCTTTTGAAGATGATGAAGCAGGTGCAGGAATCAAGTTACAAGGCTACTAAATGACAAACTGGGGTGTAAACTTAGGTCTCTCTGCTGCCATAGCTCAACCTAAGACTGGATGTATATTCTGGTATGTCAGAGGGGATTATAGCAGTGTACCTTGTATACAAAACACGGTGGTCTCTGGGCTGGTCACAGTGAACCTTAATTGCATTGGAGAGACCCTCTGGGGCGTGGAAGCCAGTGTGGGTCTTAGGAGCTTTAGTGTAGCAGTATTGACGTTGGGCGGAATGTGCTGTGTCTATCATTCCATGATGTGTGTGAGAGCAGTTAGCTGATTCTGAGAGAACCAGAGGTCTGGAGCAGTCAGGCTCCTCCCACTGTAGGGTGACCCTCCCAACCCTCTGTACCAAAGAGTTTCCTTTTCCAGAGCAGTTAAAATTTCGCCAACTTTTTCTTCCAGAGACCAGGCAGAATGTGAATTTGTATAATTGTTTTAAGACCTATAAAAGTAAAATGTTAAATCTCAACTTTTGTCTCTTTGTTAAAATTCCCATAAATCCTATCTCTTAGATTTCCAGGAACAGTTAATAAGGCTTTTTTAGCAGTACGTGGTAAAATCTTCTGGGATAAGCTCCCAGGGCATCAAATAGCCTGGCGCCAGGATTGAGGGGCTGGGCTTTCATTCTGGGCAAAGCTTAGAATCTCAGGAGTGTACTCAGCCACACTAGCAGATGTAAAGGGACGAGTACATTTATTTCTGTATCTTATTCCCAAAGGAGTTAAAGCATAAAGCAGTAAAGAGCATATTCAGAACCTGTGCCAAAGCAATTTTTCTGTTAGAATGCAGACTCAAAAACAAACTAGTTTCTTTCACTTGTGATCTAGGAAGTTTTTGGAAAGATGGAAACTTTAAAATGTGACTTGTCTCCAGCTTCTGTAGCATCCCTTCCAAACCAAGCACTCACCTATGAGATCAGAGTTTGGGAATTTGGTGGTGAAGGGAAAGGGTGAGGTGACTGAAGTAGCTCTCCGAGAGTTGGTATTTTTGTATGTATATGCAGACTTTAAATTCATTCATTCCAGGTTCCTTGGTTAAATGACTATTTTCTAAAATTGTTATGTGTTTGTTTAAAAGGTAAATTAATGAGTGAGTTTGTATTTCTGATTGGACGTTTGGGACAGGAATACATACCAAACCCAGGGGTTAATGTTTAGGCTGTTGTCTTCAGTAGCTGGTGATGGAGGCAGTAAAAGATGAAAGAATCAGATCAAATAGCAAGTTATTTTCTCTCTATGGGAGAGTTGTGCTCACTCCATCTTGTTCTCTCTGACTGCTTTTCCTAGCAGAATCTAAACTACTGCCTTGGAGGAGTTCTTGCCAGAAAGCCCTGGGGGTAGGGAGTGCGGGGTAGAAAGCGGGTTGGACCTAGAGATTAGAGTGGAGGAGGTTGCATAAAGAATGCTTGCTTCTGTTTGAGTTAAAGCCAAGAAGCACTGATGGCGTCTTCCAGGGTTTATTAAGCCTTTTGGACACTGCCGCCCCTCCCTTTGCCCCCCACATTGCAGCTTTGGAAATGCCCTTCATTTCCTGCCACTGTTGCAGCCTGTTTTTAGTTATACCTGCTCATGAGAGCTTCTCATCTTCTGTAAGCACAGATTCCAGATGCTGAAAGTTTTTCTGTTCAATATAGGACCCTCAAAATAAGGCATTTCTCAGTCATAATAGACTGGCTGAAAAGATTGAAATAAACGATACATAATGTAATAATTCATAGGAAAATGAGCTGACTTTCCATAAAAAGTCCATATCCAAACGTTAGTGTTAGATTTATGTTTTAGATGAAACATCCAGTGAGTTTTGCTGTTGGGATTTTAAAAGGCTCCTGTTAGGGATTATTTTGCCTCCTTAGCATATAATGTATTTTAAATAACACAGGTGTGTGTGGGTGGAGGAGGGGTCCTCACTAAGTGAGCTTTGCTTTCAGTTGTGCAGAACACTTAGACATGGACTTCTATTTAGTATTCCTCTATGATTGGAGCACATTTTTAGATTATAGTGAGTTAATGCTCTTTGTTTTGACTTTTAAGGCTGTTTTGTGATGGTTTTCCTTGAGGTAATTGGAGAATCCCTGGAGGGCAGGTGTAAAGATTGATTTGTGTGTTTAAATGGGTCACAGTTGCATGTAGCTTTTGATTCTGAGAGTAAGTTGAGTATGATAATGTTACTGGATTCTTCATTCTTGTTTAGCATTATATGCTGATATAGGTACCACCCTGATGGATTTAGCACCTAGGTCTGAAGTCTCTGTTGACAGAGGCTTGGGAGAAGGTCTCCTGTTGAGGAAAGCAGTTACCTGGAAGGGTAGGTTGGGGTTCTTTTTGTGTCTTTTGACAGAACACTTAATCTCTTACTAAACACCTATGCTGCCTGCATTCTGATTTTGTGCTTCTGGCTTTTAGCTCTGACACCATCTGTCTCCTGAGTCTGTCCTTTCTCCTGAGACTATTTTTTTTAAGCTGTAATTTTGGAATTGTTTTGAAGCTCAAAAGGTATTAGAGGCTGTCTCCCAGGTATAACTTGGAGTTGATACCAAACCCAGATTGTAATTTCTGACTGTTTTCATGGACAAGGAGAATTAGGCTTAGAATTCAAATGATCCAAATTTATACTGTGAGTGGATGATAGGATGAGATCTGAAGCCCAGGTCTCTTCCTTTCCAGACTAGTGTTATTTCTAGAATTCATGCACCTTGACCCGTTAGGTTGGTCTCTGATTTATTTTACTTAATATTTTCACTTGGTTCATAAGGCTCTACGGCTTCCTTTTTTTCCTTCTTCTTCTGTGTGATAGATCTTTTCTTGTCCTGACACAGGCTTCCTTCCTCCTCCCTTTGAGTGCCACATTCCCTATGGTTGCTTTCTGTTGGCTCATTCTTGTCCTCTTGCACAGGACTTGTGTATTCCTGTAGCACCAGTTCTCTCCCAGATCAAATTTTAGGTTGAGCTCTTTAGCCTTGATTTTATTGTCAAGACCCGTTGTTCTGATGGGCCTCCTGAATGAATACGTCTATTTGAGTCATATTAAACCCAGCAGGTCTAAAAGTAGGACCAGTTTCTTCCCTTTCCTCATCTCCTGGGGCTAATCTGATGTCTCTCCTCTCTACCCAATTAGTCTGATTTTTTCCCAGCTACACTCTAGTGTCCTCTTGGGGTGGGGGTTGGGGTGGGGGGACTCTTGTTTGGATGTTTTTATTTTATTTTTTAAATTAATTAGCTAATTTATTTAGAGACCCCAGTACAGAAGGATGCTAGATAATAAATCCATACTTGTAGCTTTCCTTTGGGAACCACTTTCCAATTTCTTTTAACTGTAGGGCCTTGATGTGATATAACTCTTTGTCACCCTTGCCCCCTGTATCCATTTATTGTCCATTCCCAGTGTTACTTCTCTTTCTGTGATCACGTGAATCCGATTCACAGTTTGGGGGAGGACTATTTCTTGGTGGAAAAGAGGAATGCTTTCTTTGAGATGGTAGTCTCCCCACTTCTCCCCTGCCCTTGCTCTCCTAGTTGAGGGCTATTGCTCTAGGAAACCTGTTTCATGATGGGGGTGTCACCTCTTAACTGTTGAAGAGGAGAAAATTGAGACCTGCTAAAAAAAATAGCTTCTGTTGGCCGAGATTCCTCATGAACCATTCTTTCTGACAATAAGTAGGTCTAATGGGTTTTATCTGGAGGCCATTTTTATAGCCAGTAATAATAAGAATTGTTTTTCTTTTCTAGCATTGGCAATTATTTCTTCCTATTGATCCATGAATCTTAGCACTAAGGTTTACATTCTCTTGTAAGTCTCTGATCTATCTTAAAGCCTACTTCCCCCTCCATAGTGAAATAAAAGTTTTTTTTAAAAAGCTGCAAATGATCTCACTTTATGGCAATATATACCAAAAATAACAGTGAAAGCTACAGCAGCATAACCAAGTGGCGGGGGTGGGGTGGGCTGTTTTTCCTGATGGTAAAACATGGTTACGAATTCAGACCTATAAATTGATCAAAGAGAAGGTAGAATATACAAAGTAAGGGGTCTGTAAGTCTAGGGGCTGATAGGAGGTGTCCATTTTGAAGATGAGAAACTATGAATTAATTTAACTGGAGAGTTTAAAAGGATCACTGCATTCTTTAGCAGGTTCAGGTTTTGGGCAGTTTGATTTGTATTATGTCTTTAGTCTTTTCATTAAGCTTTTAAAATCAAATGATTAGGAAGATTGTGCATGGAAGGGCCTGGGGTCTTCAAAGGAATAGTTGGCTTAGGTTTTTAGTACATTTTCCTCCTTTAATGAGCAAATAGATTCTTTTCTTCAAAGATCTCTGTGGTGGCCTCTCATCTCTCCATTTCTTTTATCGGTAAATAACATTTTGTTGTACAGATAGACCCCAAGCTTTGAAGCTGGTATGTGGTTGTAAAGTTGTGCCATTGCTACCACACGATGCTAATACCAGTACAGGTCCCATTGGCGTAAAGGTTCTCGGTTAACTTGCCCATAGTGGACGCTCGTTACATATTTTAAATACACAGGCAAGAAACCCATGTCCTTGTTACTTTATCTAACTTACGGGTTGGGTTTGGAGAAAGGGAGCGTGAAGTCTCAATTTATCATAAAGGAGTGTAGAAAAACCTAATTTTTTTTTTTAATGTGTCTAGGAGGAAGAAGTGGGAAGGATAAAAGATTGCTGGGACAACCAGGAAGCTCCTGCGCTCTCCACGTGCAGCAACGCCAGTATCTTTCGAAGGATAAACGCCATATTGGATAACTCTCTGGATTTCAGTAGAGTCTGCACTACACCCATAAATCGAGGAATTCATGATCATTTGCCAGGTGACTTGGGTTTGACAATTTGATGCGTATATATGCAGAACTGTTTCTAGGCAGCTTATGAAGAATGACCCGGAATCTCTGGCAATACTTTGCTGCTCCTATAGTTTCTTTTGGGGATCGGGTCTCCTTCTGGGTAAAGACTGCCCTTAATTATAATGTAGAAATATGATACTCAAGCATGGGTAAAAAAAAAAGGATAGGTCATGGTGATAGGACTGTTTATTACATATGTAGAATTATAATGAAAGTATACAAGGGCTGTCCAGAAAAAAATCCAGCCATAAATGCCTCTGTTTTTCACATTACATGGATGGATACTTTCCAGACAGCCCTAATATGTAATTTGTAGATTTCCTGGTAGCTACATGTGAAAAAGTAAAATTAATATTTCATCTAACCCAGCATAATACAGAATATTATGACAACATATAATCAGTATAAAACTATTAAGATACATTCTTTTTTTGGTACTAAGACTTCAGAATCCAGTGTATATTTTATTTTATTTCCTCCCAGTGTATGTTGTTTACATTTACAGCACAGTTTACTTTGAACTAGCTACATTGCAAGTGCTCAGTAGCCACATATGACTAATGGCTACTGTATTGGACAGTTCAGCTCTTGACTTTTAATTGCTTTTAAACATGAGTGTAAGTCAACATGCATTTAGTATTTACAGTATTTGGGATATTCCACAGAATTGTGGAGGGAGAGGGCGGCATCTCCTGAAGATGACACTTCACCAGGAGGCTTGGATGTTCTAACAGTGTTTCATAATCCCTTTGTGGGAGTTGCAACATGTTATAAGAATGTTCACGGAATGTTTTGTGTTTGAGTTATTTTAGGTGCAAGTGAACATATTTTTAATTTTTAAAATGGACCTTGAAAAAATTTGGCAACCAACAGGGTTTCTCAGAATAAGGACTGGTAATGGCTGCTTTTTAATTAAAAATTAATTTATTTATTCTTTAGCTTGGCCTCAGAAATAATTTCTACAAAGATGCAGGAGTAAGAACATAATGTAGCTAAATATTTGAGAGAGAGGTTCATTACAAAGGAAACTCACTTGTTATAATTGTAGAATTTGTTTCTATTACATTATATTAGATGGCAATTGAGAGAAGGTCATGGGGCAGGGGGTTGGAGGGTCTTGTCTCTACTAACTTGCAAAAAAGTATGCATGCATATTTTCTGTGAATTGGAGTAAGTTATGAGCTATCCCTTATTTTTTCCTTTAGCTTATGCCAAGTTAAAAACTCAGAGAATCTGCTTGGCTCTAATACATGTGCTGCTTTTCTCCTTAGAGAAAATTGCATGAATTATATTCCAATAACAATGGTAGTCAACAGTGGCTTAGTTTTTACTGGGTTGCTTCAGACAGTCTAGAAGCTTTACTAATTTAGAGCAAAGTAGTTTTCAGCTAATGCTAGGTTGTTGAACTAAGGGAAAGGACCCCTGGTTAGTGAGAGAAGATCTGTGAGGAGTATACATTTGCAGTAGCCAGGAATGCCAGTGGCCTCTCCGGTAAGATGCCAGGCTCTGGTGAAAGTGTTGCCATTGCATTCTGCCCAGATGAGTGGTTGGCCAAACTATAAAGTAAAGACTTTTTGACCTCTTCAGCTCCTTCTTCAGAGCACATCCAAGAGGTACTGTGAGACGAGTGCCTTGAAGTAAGGAAACCTGGGTTTGCATGTGTATGTACCAGGGCATGTTTGTTCTATGTTAACAAGCATTGGGGGCCAGTATGAATAGTGCTGCTGTGAACATGGCTCTTGGTGAACTTATTTCTGTTGGATGTGCTCCTAGGAGAGAGGGTGTTGAGTCATAGAGTGTGCATGTCCTCAGCCTTAATAGGTGCTGCCCAACAGTGTTCCCAGCAGTTGCACCAGGTGACACACTTGTCTGACAGTTTGGGTTGTTCCACACCCTCACAACTGTTGGTACTCTCTGTTTTGGCCATTATGGTGAGTGTGTAATGGTATCTCTCTTGTAGTTTTAATTTTCATTTCCCTGTTGACTGATGAAGTTGAGCACCTTGCATGTGTTTATTGACCTTTGGATATCATTTCTTTCCTGAAGTACCTTTTCAAGTCTTATACTCATTTTTCTTGAGGATTACCTCATTTTTCTTTAAGATTACCTGCTTTTCCCCCGTTTACCTGTAGCAGTTCTTTATATTTTCTTCATATAAATTCTGTGTCTGATATAGATAATGAAAGTATTTTCTCCCAATCTGTGGCTTGCCTTTATATTCTCAGTTGATACCTTTTAATAACAGTATTTAAATTTTAATGAAGTCTAGTTTATAGACTTTTCCATTATGATTAATTTTTTGTGTCCTGTTTAAGAAATGTTTGCCTATTTCAAGGCCATGAAGATATTCTGTGTTTAATTTAAAAAACTTGGTTTTACCTTTCCCACTTAGATTTGCAAGCCATCTAGGATTATTTAATTTTGTATGTGATGCAACGTAGAAGGTCAAGATTCTGTTTGTTTGGAGTGTGGCTAGTCAGTTGACCCAGCACCATTTTGGGAAAAAAACACCCCAACATCTTTTTTTCATTGTACTGCTGTGTCACCTTTCTCATAAATCAGGCTTCCATAGCACCTCTGTTTCTGGAGACTTTGTTTATCTGTCCTGGTGTCTTAGTTACTGCAGCTTTATAATAGATTTCGATACTCAGTAATGAAGACCTTTAGCTTTGTCCTTCATGATTCTTGGTTTTTCTTAGATTTATGCTTTTCCATATAAATCATAGATTCATTTTGTTAATCTTTTTAATCTCCCCATCAAGACTGACTTTCTGGGTTCTCTGGAGGTGTAGTGGCTAGGCTTCGGCAATAACGCCGCATGCTGGGTTCAATTCCCAGTCAGGGAACTACCCCAAAATAAACAAACAAACAAAAAAAACTGACTTTTCTTGTTTTTGATGATCTTGACAGTTTGGGGAATAATAGTGGTACCCACTTAATAGGATTTTGTGAAGTTTGAATAAGATATGGGTGTCGAATACCTAGAATAATGCCCATAACTTCTCATGTTCACTAAATGGTGGCAGTGGTCGTGATGGTGTGGGTATATAAAGAACGCACTTATGACTGGGCTCAGGTATTTTTTAAAAAGTGGACTGCTGGTTCCCAGTTTGGACAGTGTCTCTTGAAGTCAAGGACAAGATGTTAAATATCTTTGGGTTCCTGATCCTCAGCACTGGGTCTGGCACATGGTGTAAGTATCATTATGCAATTGCTTAATGAATACATACTCAAAAACTGGGAGCCTAAGCTGGAAAGACCCTACATTTATGTTCATGTAAGTTCTTCTCCTCTCACATTCAATATTGATAGCATCCAGGATTTTTTGTGTGGTAAAATAAATTTTGCCATCTTAAGCATTTTTATGTGTACAGTTCAGAGGTAGTAAACACATTCACATTATTGTGCAGCCATCACCACCATCCACCCCCCATTAACTCTTCCTTTGTAAATCTGAAACTATACCTATTAAGCAAGAACTCCCCATTCTCCTCTCTCCCCAGCCCTTGGCAACCCCCATTATACATTGTCTTTATGATCTGACTCCTCTAAGTACCTCATATAAGTGAAATCATACAGTATTTGTCTTTTTGTGTCTGGCTTATTTATTTAGCATAATGTCCTCAAGGGTCACCCATGCCGTAGCGCACTGGAGAATGCCCTTCTTTCTTAAGACCGAGTGGTATTATGTTATACGTATATATCACATTTTGTTTATCCTCTTACCCATGGATGGAGAGTTGGGTTGCTTCCACATTTAGCTGTTGTGAATGATGCTGCTGTGAACATGGATGTTTAAGTATCTCTTTGAGACCACTCTGCTTTCAGTTCTTTTGGGTATATACCAGAGAAGTATAACACAAAAGCTCCAGTTTGTCCACACCCTCACTAATACTTGTTTTCTGTTTTGTTTTTATAGTAGCCATCCTCATTGGTGTGAGCTCATATCTTATTGTAGTTTTGATTTGCATTTCTCTAATGAGTAGTGATGTGTTGAGAGTCTTTTCATGTGCTTATTGACCAGTTTTATATCTTCTTTGGAGGAATGTCTCTTCAGGCCCTTTGCTTATTTTTTTAATTGGGTTGTTTGTTGTTGAGTTTTAGGAGTTCTTTATATATTATGGATATTAATTCCTTACCAGATACATGATTTGCAAATATTTTCTCCCATTTCGTGGGTTGCCTTTTTACTCTGTGAATAGTGTCTTTTGATGTACAAAGTTTAAAAATTTTCACGAAGTCCAATTTGTCTATTTCTTCTTTTGTTACTTGTGCCTTTGGAGTCATACCTAAGAAGTCATTGCCAAATCCAGTGTCATGATGCTGTTGTCCTATGTTCTCTTCTACGAGGTTTGTTGTTTCAGGTCTTTTGTTTGTTTTTTTGTTTTTTTGTTTTGCTTTTTGGTATGTGGGTAGCTCCCTGGCTGGGAATCGAACCCAGGCCGCAGTGCTGACAGCGCCAACGCGGAAGCCTTAAGCCACTACACCACCAGGGAACTCCTGTTTCAGGTCTTAATATTTAGGTCCTCGATCATTTTTAGTTGATTGTTGTATATAGTATTTGGTAAGGGTCCAACTTCATTCTTTTGCATGTGGCTATCCAGTTTTCCAGCACCATTTGCTGAAAGACTGTCCTTTACTGCATTGAATGGTCTTGACATCTCTGTAAAAAATTATTTGTCTTTTTAGTAGTCTGATGTTGTTTTTTGATGAACATAATTTCTTTGTTTTAAGGTGGTTCCAGTTTATTGCTGTTTTTCTTTACAGTTGAGAGTTAGCATTTTCATGCCACACTTAGAAATCTTCGTCTTTTTTGGGAACATGACTCTCTTTCTTATGTTATATTTGAGAAGCTTTCTTGGTTGATTTTTTGGATAATATTATAAATGGAATTATTTATAAATTTTTATTTCCTAATTATTTGCTAGTACATAGAAAGAAAAGCTTTTTGTATGTTGATCTAGTTGGAAGCCTTGTTGAATTTACTTGTAAATGCTAATAGTTTACTAAAAGATACTTAGGCAGAAGAATATTGGATAGCAGCAGTAATGACAAACATCTTAACCTTACCAAAGGAGTTACAAGAATGAAAGTCTACAGCATTTCACCATTGTGTTAGCTGAAGTTTTTGAGATGTTCTTTATCTGATTATGGAAATTAGTATCTTCTCAGAATTATCTGAGATGTTATTTATTTATTTATTTATTTATTTATTTATTGTGACATCTGTTAGCAAGGATTACATAGGTTTCAGGCTAAGATTTTTTTTTTTTTTTAACTACGAATAGGTATTAAATTATTCCCCTGCCCTTCTTTTGCATCTATTAGTTTGACTTCCTTCATTTGTTCTGTAAATGTGGGGATGACATTCAGAAAAGAATATCAAAGTGAAACCAACTTGGCATTCCTGGAATAAACCCAACTTGGTCCTAATATATTTTAGTTAGTATATTGCTGGATTTGGTTTGCAACTGTTGTCTTTAGGATTTTTGTGTCCTTGCACATACAAATCAGTTTGTAATCATTCTTCTTCAAAATATCTTTGGTATCAAGGTTCTGCTTGCCTCTTGAAACAAATCAGTAAGTTCTTTTTTTCCTGTTCTTTGGTAGAGCTTGTATAAAATTTGGCATTCTTCCTTAAATTTTGGCACAATTTACTGATGAAGCCACCTGGGCTTAATGTGTTTTTGTTTTGTTTTTGTGGGAAGGTTTTAAATTATGGATTAAATTTCCTGAATAGATAATAGAATTATTTATACTTACTGTTTCTTCTTTTAAGTTTCAGTAAGTTGAGTTTTTCTAAGAGTTTCTCCATTTTATTTCATATTTCAAATTATTGGCATAAATTTATAATAGCCTCTTAATGTTTTAGAATTACCCATATTCTTTTATTGAGGTGTGATTGACATATAGTATGTTTCAGGTTTACAAAATAATGACTTGATATTTGTACATATTATGAAATGATCATCACAATAAGTGTAGTTAACATCTATCATCACACATAATTACAGAATTTTTTCTTACGATGAGAACTTTTAAAATTTACACTCTTAGCAACATTCACATACCAATATTAATAACTATAATCACTGTATATTACATCCCTGTGACTGACTGATTTTATAACTGGAATTTTGTTTTGTTTTTTGTTTTTGTTTTTGTTTTGTTTGTTTGTTTTTCTTTGCTTTTTGGTATGTGGGTAGCTCCCTGACTGGGAATCAAACCCAGGCTGCAGCGCTGACAGCGCCAACGCCGAAGCCTTAAGCCCACCATCAGGGAACTCCCTGTTTTTTTTTTTTTTTTGGTTTTTTTTTTTTTTGTTTTTTCTTTGCTTTTTGGTATGTGGGTAGCTCCCTGACTGGGAATCGAACCCAATAACTGGAATTTTGTACCTTTTGACTCCCCCCACCCATTTCATCTGTCACATAGCCCCTCTGGCAACTGTCAGTCTGTTCTCAGGTGACAGTGAGCTTTGGGTTTTTCATTGTTGTTGTCTTTTAAATTGCACATTGCACATGTAGGTGAGATCATATGATTTTTGCCCTTCTCTGTCTGAATTATTTCACTTAGTGTCATGCCCTCCAGGCTCATTTATGTTGTAGCATATGACAGGATTGCATTCTTTGTTATGGCTGAGGATTATTTTATTGTAGATATATCTATGTACCATATCTTCTTTATCCATTCAAGTATGGATGGACTTTTAGGTTCCATACCTTGCCTATTGTAAATAATGCTGCAGTTAACACAGGGTTTCATATATCTTCATGACTTAGTGTTTTGGATTTCTTCAAATAAATACCCAGAGTGGAACTGCTAGATCATATGGCAGCTGTATTTTTAATTTTTTGAGGAACCCCCATACTGTTTTCTATAGTGGCTACACCATTTTGCAGTCCCACCACCAGAGTACCAGGGTTTCTTTTCTCCACATCCTTGCCAACACGTTGTTTCTTACTTTTTTATAGTAGCCATTCTAACAGGTGTGAGGTGGTATCATTTTTGTTTTGATCTGGTATCATTTTTGTTTTGATCTGTGTTTCCCTGATGATTAATAATAATGAGCATCTTTTCATGTACTTGTTGGTCATCTGACTATCTTCTTTGGAAAAGTGTCTACTCAGATCCTCTGCCCATTTTAAAATCAGATTGTTTGGTTTTTTTGCTATTGAGTTATATGAGTTCTTTTTTTTTGTTTTTTTTTTTTTTGCTTTTTTTGGTATGTGGGTAGCTCCCTGGCTGGGAATCGAACCCAGGCCGCAGCGCTGACAGCACCAACGCTGAAGCCTTAAGCCACTACACCATCAGGGAACTCCCCCTTGAGTTATATGAGTTCTTTATCTATTTTGGATATTAATCCCTTAGTAGATACATGATTTGCAAACATTTTTTCTCATTCATTAGGTTGCCTTTTTGTTTTGTTGATGATAGAGTTAACATGTGATTGGTTTTTTTAAAATATATTGTTTAATCCAAATTATATCAACATGTGGTGTATGTAACCATTTTTAATGAAGTATTTTCTGATCTTTTTTATGTTGTACTGTCTTCATACTTCAGTATGTATGTATTTTAAATTTTTTAATTGATATATAATTGACATATAACATGTACAACATAATGATTTGATAGATTATTTATTGCAAAATGATATGCAGGAATAATCAATACATATTTAGGTTTCATAAAATTTAAAGTTGAAAATGTAGATTCACGTGCTCAAGTTGTTCTGAACCATACTTAAACATTTTCCAATAACAGACTCGAGTTACCAGTTCTTTAATTTTAATTTTAATTAATTAAAATTCATTTCCCCAGTTGTAATAGCTACTTTATAAGTGCCCAGAGGCCTCATGTGGCAAATGGGTTCCAAATTGGACATGACAGTTCTGGAGAAATATGTGACAACCTGGATGGCCAGGGATTGTCATCAATGTTCTTTCATTCGCCTTAGGGCTCATCAGCCTGACAGCCAGTCTAGGCTTGCTGGTGTCCTTTGCTCTCTAAGAGAAATTCCTGGCTATCATGTTTATTGCGGGATGCTGTGTGCATGGACTTCATTGCACCATACAGTGTCCTCTTATGAGACTGCCTCAGTCAGGGTTTGCTCAGAAAGTAGAGCCGTGATGAGTTCTATGGACTAAGCAAGTTTTTATAGGACTTGGACATTACACAGTTGAGGGAGGCATGGGAATTGAAAGATCAGGGAGTGTTACTCACTAGCCCTCCCACAGCATTGTGGACAGTTGGGACAGAAAGCCAGGCACATGTAGCTGCCAGAGTACTGGTGGCCTGGGGGTTGCTCTTGTCCCCAGGGTCTGTGGTAGGGCAGAGAGTGGAGGAGGGCAAGCACAAGCTGGGCCCTGCTAGCCTCTTGTGTCTGTCCCTGTGTCCAGCTCTGCTGGCTCGATGGTCTTTTACTTTCTGAGTCCATCTCCAGGTGAGGTCGCCTGCAGAGAGGGACCCAGAACAACACTTGGACTCGAGGAGAGTGTATAGAAGAGCTTACACATGGGCAAGGATGGGGAGTGTCAACCGATGAAAAAAATACACATTGTCAGATTGTTCTAGAGCCCCTCTGCAGACTGTTCTTTTTCTCACCTGGGAAAGTAGGGAATGTGATGTTTAATCTCTAAAAGCCTTGGTCTGTGTGGTACCATCCCCATCTGCTGGAATATCAGGGCTTTGCCACTGAAAGCTTAGGCTTCATATATCTCCATCACAGCTAGGGTTGCTCCCACTGTAGTGTGTTGTGTGTTCAGTTTCCAAATGTTCTGCATCTTTTTGACTGAAGAAGAAATGAGTACAGTTGTGGAGGGAGAGAGAACTTTGCAGAAGTCTGGAATCAATACGAGGGAGGGTGTTTCTGTTGTGAAATTGAGGGGATTGGACTAAGTAGACTCTGAAATCCCTTCTATTTTTAATATTCTGTGGTTTATTTTATTTAAATTGAATTATAATCCTAATTTCATATTGTCGTTGAACTCCTAATGTCAAATTTAAAATATTTTAATATGAACTTTTCTTGTAAAAATTGAAAAAAAATTGCAGGTTTATTTAGGGGAATTAAACCTGAGTTAACCTTACTCTGTTTAATAACTTGTACTTTTTTTTCTTGTTACAATAATGTGTTCATTGCAAAAAGTTCTGAAGAAAACAAATTAGAAGGAAAAAATCATTTATAATCCCACTATCCAGAGATAATTAACTACTCTTAACATTTTAGTAAATAGCACCAGTATTTTCCTTATGTATATATTAAAGTGAAAGCTTTCTGAACACACTGTGTAGTAATTTGCCTCTTCCTTTCTGTGTTATTCATTATCTATGTCTTTTTCAAGGCTAGATAGCATTTTAGCATTAGATACATCATGGGATTCTTAACCTAGGTCTATGGGTAAAATTCAGGGAGTATAATAACTGGGGCAGGTAAAAACTGTCTTTATTATCACCAGTGCTTAACTGAAGTTTAGCATTTCTTTCTATTGTAAATGTAGGCACCAGATCACAATGATATTAGCCCAACCTAATAGTTTGGCAATAAGAATAATCATCAGTAGGTTGATTGAGCATTTTGTATCTGACTCCTTTATAGTTTTTGCACATATATCTTTAAATACTTAACACTCATCACTGTTTCAAAATTATGAGCACTGTTTTACATGTTTAATAGCATTATTTTTAAAATGTATCCGTGGGCTTTAGCAGACTGCCAAATGGTTCATGGTCCAAAAAGTTAAGAACTTCAACCTGTTGGAGATAGTTGGCTTAAAAAGATACCTATTTTAACCGGTGGTAGAAGAACCTGAAGTTAAAACTTTTGCCTACATCTGTGATTACTAGGACATAGTATAAATCTCTAGAAGTAAAATTGTTTCATCAAATACATAATCTCTTGAAGCTTTTACCCTCTAGAAATAATGTACTAATTTACTCTCTGTATTATATGAAAGCACTCAGTCTCTCTTAAATCCCTAGCTTTTATATTCTCTAGATCTTGTGATTTGTCCTTGTAAGGGGCCTCCAATTTGGTGTCATATTCAAGAGATTTGTGCAGACCTGAAATTTGAACACTTGAACATCAGGGAAGTAAGTAACATGTCATTGTGTTTGCATTATACAAGTTTCACATACAATTTGGGGACCACTTGGATAACATCAGAAGAAACAGTTCAAAAGCTGGTGTGGGGGAGATTTGTAAAAATAAGATCTTGAGGATTCATGAACTAGGCAGCAGCATTTTCAAACATTTGTTTATATGTCTTTTTAAAAACAAAAAACAAAAAAACAGTGTACCCTGCAGTGAGATACCAATTTATACCCAGTAGGATGGTCATTGTCAGGAAAAAAACCAGAAAATTGTAAGTGTTGATGAGGATGTGGAGAGAAATTAGAACACTTGGGAGTTGGTGCAGTCGCTGTGGTAAACAGTATAGTGGTTCCTAAAAAAAAAAAAAAAAAGTAAACATAGAGTTACTGTATGATCCACAACTGCACTTCTAGGTGTGTGTGCAGAAGGCAGTGATGTGAACACATACTTGTACACCGATGTTTGTAGCAGTGCTATTCATAGTAGCCAAAAGGTAGAAATAATTCAAATTGGATAGATGAATGGATGAACAAAATGTTACGGCATATTCATTACAATGGAACATTATTCAGCCTTAGAGGGGAAGGAAATTTTGATATATGCTACAACATGCGTGAACCTTGAAGACATAATGCTAAGTGAAATAACCCGTGTACAGAGGGTTAGATATGTATTGTGTAATTCCACTTGTATGCGGTACCTGGAATAGTTGAATTCGTAGAGACTGAAAGTGATTTATTAGAGGCTGAAGGAGGTGTTAGTGGGGTGTTAGTGTTTAAAGGGTACAGAGTTTCAGTTTCAGATGAAAAACTTCTGGCACCGGATTGTGCTGATAGGTGCACAAATAAGTGTATGTGCTTAAGCCTCTGAATTCTCCACTGAAAAATGGTGAAATTTTTTAATGCTTATTTTACCACATAAAAACCATGTTTAAAAATATGTATTCCTTGCACATTTTAACCTGGTACCTAATTTTCATAAGTAAAAATGTATCTAGTGGAATCGAAATAGCAGGTACATTTATTTAAAAATATGTAAACCAGTTCTTCAGCAGTGGCAAATTTTTCATTATTCTTTGTCTTTTACTCATATATCTAGACTACTTCTGCCACAGAATTTTACCCTCATGTAACATTTTTACAGTTGGGCCTCTTCTGTGGATCACGTTACATTTCTCTGCAACAAAAATGGTACATACATTTAAATTTTAAATTATTTTCTGTGACTAAAATGCAGTACATGTTCTGGATTGCTGTGGCCATTGATTGCTAGGACAATCAATTAAGACAATTTAGGTGTTACAGATTTTGATAAAATTTTATTCTTTATTTAATTGTTTATTGGACATGCTTCTCGATGAGTTAACTGAGGCATTGGAAAAACTCATGTAATCTTAGATGACTCACTTATTCCTGGAATGACTCAGAATTTTCAACACCAAATATATTCCTATTATTTGTTTTTAATAGATCTGTGCTCTGAGTAAATTTCTTCACATAAATAAGAAGATGGGAAATAAAGGCGTTGTTGGAGCAGTGTCAACTGTTTGAACTCCTTGAGTTCTGGGCAAAAAAAAAAAAAAAATCATCTGTCATTATTTTTAAGTCACTTACTTGCTGACAGTTGCATTTAATCTTTTATATTTTCCAGAAGAAGGAACTAGAAACCATCCAATTTGTGAAAAGATTTGTTAGCTAAGTCATCAGTCATTTAATTTCTTTCTTTTCTTTCTTTTTTTTTTTTTTCTTCAAATTATACTAGCAGTGCTTTATGAAGATTTCAGGTGATAACTAATGTTTCTTTTTCTTTCACTTAGAGACACCTTGTTTAATTCAGTTTACCTAAAGAATTGAGGAAGTTAAAATATTGTTAATTTTAAGATACATTTTTGCCAGTACAGTATTTTAAAATGCTTTTTATCCTATTATTTGCTTTAAGTATGTTTTGTCAAAACCTTGGGTCTATAGATTTTACCTTGCTTTGCTTACGGAAAATGTGAATCATAAAATCTATTAATATAGTCAGTTCTTAGCATCAAAACAGTTCATTCAGGCTTCTTTTTATCAGAAAAAGTTTGACTTCATTTTACCCCAGCATTTTATTGTGAACATTTTCAAGCATACAGAAAAGCTGAATTAATTATAAAATGAGCACCTGTAATATCCACCACCTACACCAGATTCTACAGTCAGCATTTTGTTGGATTTGTTTTATCACATGACCATTTATTTATTCCATTATTATATCAGTCCATCTTACTTTTACCTTGGATCTCAAAGTAAATTGTAGAACCGGATATAATTTATCCCTAAACACTTCAGTATGCATATCATTAACTCATGTTCAGTATGTATTTACAGTTTTTTGAGGTAAAATTTATGCACAGTGAAATGCACGAATCCTTTGTGTATCATTAGATACATTCTGACAAATACACTTTGACTTGAAGCAAACAGGTGTAATAAAACTAGTTTTACCCAAGGCTAATGGATAGAAACAAGAGTTAAGTTTCTATGGCATAGTTCTAGTCACCAAAACATCACCGGACTTCTGCATAGAAACCAAAAACACTTCTAATATTAAACATTGAAATAAATGTGAGCTATACATACATTTCAGAAAGATGAATAAAAATGAGTAGATGATGATCAGGGTCAAGGGTGGCTGCAACCTTTCCCATCAGCTCAGGTCACCAGGTGGCACCCCTCCCTGGACAGGATGCCCTTCCATCAGAGGGACAGTTACACCCATGGTCACTCAGACTGGGACAGTTTAGACACGCCATTCACCTCAGGTGCAACATCTTTGGGACGTGGGAGGAAACCGGAGACCCTGGAGAAAACCCACACAGAGCTGGGGAGAATGTGTAAACTACACACAGACAACAGCTCTGCCGGTAATTTTAATTTTTCTCAACAGTATAACAAAACAACATTGAACAAAACAGCCATATTCGAGGACCTGCTTTGCTATCACTGTTCACCTACAGGTTTTTTTTGTAGACATACAGTTTCCTTCCTCTTGGTTGACTACCTGGAGATGAATTGCTGCATCCTAGAGATAGTGTACGTTTAATTGTGTGAGAAATTGGCAGACCTTTTTCATACAATTGTATGTAGCATCATACAATAATATGTGGAAGTTCTGATTGACAACACCAAGTGTTGACAAAGTGTGAAGCAATCTTTTTAAATTTCAGCCATCTGATGGGTGGTAGTATTATAATATCTCATTGTGGTTTAATTTATGTTTCTTTGATGACTAATGATGGTGAGTAATTTTATAAGTGCTTATTAGCCAGTTACATGTCTGTATGAAATACCATTTCAAGATTTTGTACCCTTAAAAAAAATTTTTTTTAACCTTTGAGGTGTTAAGACTTCCTCTGTCCTCTAGATACCAGTCATTTGTCAGGTATGGCCTCAGATATTTTCTTCCATTTGGCAACATGCTTTGTTTATCTTCTTAATGGTGTCTTGATGACCAGAAGTTTTTGAGTCTAATTCATTAAAATTTTCCCTTAGTGTGAGCATTGCTTTGTCCTCTATAGGAAACATTTGCACTCCCCATTTCTGAATATACTCTCCTACCCCCAGTCACAAAGATAGTCTGTATTTTCTTAGAGAAACTTCATAGTTTTAACTTTTACTCAGAGGTCTTTCCAGTCATATTAATGTTTATACATGGCATGAGGTTGGGGGGACGTCAAGGTTCATTCCCCCCAACCCCCATATGGCTATTTGGTTGTTTCAGAACCATTTGTTAAAAAGTCTTTTGCCCACTGACTTGCTTGAAGGGCAGGTATTTTATTGGGGTCGCACTGACTGTATAGAGCAATTTGGTGGGAATTAGCTTTTTAACATTATTAAATCTTCCAGTTTGTGAACTTGGTATATGACATTGTAAAATATAAACATTTATATTTATTTTAAGAAATATTATAGAAATCACTTTGAAATAATTTACAGAATTTATTTGAAGATTATTGAAAGCAGTCAAGACTAAAATAATCCAATGATTAAATTTTTATGGTGGGAAGTACAAAGTAAATCTAATGTTCTCTCTTAATACCTTAATCTGTAATGTGATTTTTAACATAAAGCTAAAATTATTTCCTTGAATATCCTGGTTGTCATGCATTCCTTTTCTTCTGAACTGTTGCATTAATTAGAACACAGATTAACAATAAGTTGTTCTCCAATGTGTGAGCTTCTGGACAGCTTAGCCTTTAATGTTTGGTGAATAGTGTAAGGGACAGTTAATAAGTAAGCCAGGCCCAGAAGATTGACTTTGATCTGAGAGGCCACCAGGAACCATTGAAGGTACTTGTGTGGGAGAACGAACACCATAAAGAAAGAGGTGTTGAGTAAGAATGGGATGAATTACCTAAAGGAGAGAATCTAGGGTAGAAAAAACATTTTAAACTTTACTCAGAGCCTCAGACCAAAAGCCTCACCTTCACACCTTCACTTGGGAGTTTGTTAGAAATGCAAATTGTGGGGCCTGACTCAGATCCACTGAATAAGAATCAGTGTTTTTAAAAGATTCCCAAGTCATCCTTGTGCCCATTAAGGTTTGAGAAGTGCTGCTCTAGAGGAATTGGCCGACTCCCTTGTGTCAAGGTCCATAGTGCACACAGAACAGTTTAAATGACCTTGACAAGTGTCCGACTTCTTGCTTGTTTGCTCTTTAAGTTGCCAAAATGGATTTTCAAAATCATCATTTTGGTGATGTTTATTTTGGGGGGAGAGATCGCTTCTCGGCCTTTTGGCTAAGATCAAGTGTATTTTGGGGGGAGAAAATAGTCTTCCAAACAGTATTTTTAGAACTACAGTCTTAGAAATGCTACTTTATGGGCTTGTTAAAACTTTTAAGAACCATAAATCATCGAGATAAGTAGTCTCAGCTGACAATAAAGCCAGTCCGTCATTTGAAAGAATCTAATGGGGATAAGTGATTCAACATCCTATCTGTGCCATTCCCATGGACTGGAATTTGGGGATGAAGTTGAGAGTTGGTACAAGAGCTCAGGTGTTGCTGTACTTACTATTACAGTGTGCTGTTTAAAGCCTAAAGAGGGAAAAGAAAGAGGACAGATTTCATTTTGTTTTGTTATAATGTTTGTGCAATAACTAAAGGAAGATAAATCTGTTAGATCTTGCTGCCCTCACACTGTATTTTTCTATGTTCCTTTATGAACATTGTCCATCAAAGTGCAGAATTTTCACATAGTTAGCATCATGGTACAGGTGCATGTTTGTAGTCTGCTATGCCATCTAACATATTTCCCTGCTTCCCAACCCCTCTTCCTCTTATTCCTGGCCTCCCTAGCTCTGATCTCTTGTTCATCTTGGGCCACATTCCTCCTGTGTGCCTGAGCATCAGTTTGTTATTGCATCCTCAGCTTTTCCTGGCTCAGCTCGCCCAGACACATCTTGCTTACCTTCTCCTCTGTTACGTCTTCAAAACTAGATCTCTTTTTTCTATGATCAGCTCATGACACATCTGGTCAGTTCTCACAGGGCCCACACTGACGGATTTGCTGTAACCACCTACCTGCCTTTTACAATGGAGTCTGCCCTAATGTCTTCACAAGTAGAGCCTAAGGGCACTATTCTTGTCTTACTTACCTACTTAGCAGGTGCTCTAGAGTATCAGTTCCCAAGTGGTAGGGTGTGTACCCCTGGGGGTACGTGCTTGTGCTGAGTTGTTCAGGGTATGCGAAAAATCAGTAATGGTGAAAAAAACAAAAGTAAAAAAATGCAAAGTGTTACTTATGGAACAGTAAATGTTAAGTTCGAATCACCGTCGATGGACATACTTCAAAATTAGATCACATTAGTAAATGATGATTGGTGGGGGTTTGGTTATGAACCCTTCTCTAAACCACTCTTCTACCAGTCATTACACAGAGTTTCAGAATAATTTCTAGAACTTTCCCGAAAGCTTAATGCAAATCCACATTAAAGACTGTATCTTGCGTCTTTTGAGGCTGATTTCAAGAAACTAAGTGCATCAAAGCAAGCTCAATGATCTCACTAACAATGTTTCAATTGGCTAGTGATCTGCATAACAATTACAGGCTTCAGATAATACAAATAAATATTAATAAATTAAAAGTTTTTAAATGCTTGATTATTATCAGTATTTAACTGTGTTACAAATATAGTAAAATTAAATCTGTGGTTTGTATTTTTAGTGTAGTAATTTTTCTTATCTCATTTCCAGTAGTTTACATTAAGGTAGGCACTGAACCAAAGTGTCAGTATTTAAAAACAGCTGTTTTAAAAACAAGGGGTACAGTTTATAGAAATGAATTTAAAAGGGATACACAATGGAAAAAGTTTGGGAACCACTGCTCTAGAATGATGGTTGCAGAGGACCCTGAGCAATTGTGCGCTAAGTTTGCTAGCAGAGGGGTCATCAGAGGACAGATGGTTCTTAAGCTGAGGATGCAAATATCAGAGAAGAGGCAACCTTACTTTGAGCCCTGGAGCCAGAGTCCCTGGCTCACTCTGCATTTTGAATCTGCTAGGGGATGCCTTATCTTAGACTGTGGCAAACTTTGAACTTTGGGTCAGTTTACTTACTTCCCTGAGTTAACTGTGTTGCTAAAAAATTGGGCACATTAACTTCTATTTTCCAGGGAGGGTGATTTTAAAATTTTGAAGCAAATTAAGGAACTTAAGTCAGAAACTTTGTACGAGGGCTGTCAGGAAAAAAAAAGCCATAAATGCCTCTGTTTTTCCTATTACATGGCTGGATACTTTCTGGATACTACAGCTCTCATATAGGTATTGAGAAAAGACACAGGAGAAAGCATTTAAGCTGAGTCATTGTTCAAATAGATTGCTTTAAAATGAGAATTGTCATTTCATCTTGTGCTAGTTAGTGAAGGTAGTTTTAATATCTAGTTATATAGCTGGTGCTTGGCAAAATATTATGAAGAATATTCTCCAATAAAAAGGGCCAAGTTCCATGTAGCATCATGTGTAAGTTTGAGAAAGAAAGGTGGTGCACTTTCGCTCAATAATGTGAGCCTTTGATTTTCAGACCTTGGAACTAGCTGCATGTCAGCCTGTGTTGACAGTTTACTTCTCAAATTTTCTTCCAGTATAGAGTGAAGATGTGGAGCAGAATGGGTGAGTTTGGAGAGATGGGATCAGGAAGCTATTAGAAGGAGGGAGGCTTTTTGAGTAAGATGTTTCTGAACACAGATGGCTGCAGCTAGAGTGATCGAGCCTACCCTTCACCTAGAACAGTCACTGTTGAAGCTGCCCTGCTGTGATTTTTAATGTTTGTTCCCTTTCTCTCTCAAAAGTGTCTGGTTTGGATGATAAATTAGATGGTCACCCTACTGAAAATAAAATACTGGTACAAGACTTAGTGCCAGACACTGTACCACATACTTCTCTAATCCTCACAGAATACCTGAAAGGTAGCTGCTGTTTCTACTTTGCAGGTGAAAAAGATGCTTAGAAAGTCTGAGTGACTTAGACTGAGATCTCACAATGGCAGACCTGGGCAGCAAAGCTCGCTCCATCAGACTTGTAAAGCTGCTTCACTTTTCCAAGCCTGCCACACTAATGGGTTTATTGCTGTGGCTTCCTTCATTTCAGAATCTAGTGAAGGAGTCAGGTCCTGCAATGGTCGTGAAATCCTTTACCTGGAATAAACAATGGAAGGATAAAGTGATGTGTGCAATGGGGTTGCTGGGAGTAGAAGTAGAGTGGTGCTGTATTTAGATCTCTAAGCTCCTAGATGCTGTGGCCATTTTTTTCCCTAAATGTCCTTAAAGCAGGCTTGCTGCTCAGGCCTGGAGTCCTCCAGGTTGGGGTGGGAAAGTCGTGCTAGTTGCTCACACTTCATGTGCATACCTATCAAGTGCGAGTCTTGTTAGAATATAGAAAATTCTGTAGGTCTCCAGTGGGGCCTGAGATTCTGTATTAGCACACGCTCCCGGTGATGCTGCTACTGCTGGTCTGCCACACAAAACTTTGGGCAGCAAGAGTATAGTTGATGATCAGGTTCTCTCAGCCTGGGGAGTGGGGGTCACATATACACAGATGCGCCCTGATTTTAGAGGGGTGGGGAGATATGGTAGCTTCTAGACGTCGCATGGGGGTGGGAGGGACTATAGATAGCTAGTTTAGAGGGGAATGGGTACTTAAATGTGGATGTTTTTCAAGGAAGCATGTTTTGTAACGAATGCATATAGATTATTTTAAAAGTATCTTCTTTGCTTGGGGGAAGGGTGGATGTAGAGAGCAGGAGGGTGTGTCTGGGGTGGGGACAGCTCAGGCACAGTGAGTTCTTGAAGCTCATCCTGTGCAGTGGTGAACAGGCTTTGAAAGAGACCCAGAAGGAGCAAGCAGAGTATTTGCAGCCAGACAGGAACAAAGTGGATACATGACACAGCATCAGAGCTCTTTAAAAAACCTCTAAGGGAGGAGTCGCTCCCACAGACTGGCCGTTCCCCTCTAAGCTAAGGCTGAGTGCCTGTGGACACAGGAGCGAGCTGCAGGAGGTGCTGTACTGGCCAGTGTTGCTTTGGCTGATGGCATTATTCCTCTCTCTGCCCACCTCGGACCCTGTCACGGCTGCTCCCAACCTGGGCTGGGGTGAGCAGCCTGCCTGCTGGGGCTAAGGTCCTTGCCCTCCCCTCTTTCTGAGGGTCATGTTGGAAAAGGACTGATGGCAGAAGGGGATGTTGGCGAGGAGATGACGGAGGTTCTGGAAGCTCTGGGCAGAGCTGACCTTTATTGCTGAAGCTGTGAATGGTCACAGAAATACAGCCTTAGTCCTGGCAACACCCGGACAGAGGACACAGACAACTAAAGGCATCACAGCTGGCAGTACAGCATTGAGGCTTCCAGAAGGACAAGAGAAAGCGTCTTCTTGACAGAGTGGAGTGATGTGAGCTCCTGCAAGTGGGGTTTCTGTGGGGCAGGAGACAACTTCTCACAGTTTTCTTGAGCTCTGGTCTGTCAGACACTGGGGTGGGGGAGCATTTTGTCCATCTGTACCTACAGTTACAAGAGAGGGAGGGAGGCACTGGACCTGGTACATCTGCTTCACGACTAATGCCCATCCTTTTGGGGTGAGGGAACCTGGGGACAGATTATCCTAGTCAGGGCAGATCTTACTGGGCATGTGGGTTGTTGGGCCATACCTAGCGCAGCCCAGCAGCTCCCCCTCCTGCTGCCAGAGCTGACCCCTTTTCTCTGTGGCAAGCTGCTCCAGACAAGCCTGGAGCACCAGGCCTTGTTCCCCAGGGTCCAGGAGTGCAGTGCTTTTCTGAAGCTTATCCCCATTCCCCAGTGGAAAACACTGCGGTGTCGGGGCACTGCTTGGGGCCACTCGGAGCACATACATTGTTGCTAGCAGATCTGGAGCTTTGCATTGGGCTGCAAAACCAGGGCTTGAGCAAGCAGTTGGAGAGAGTCCAGGACGAGGGTGTTTTTGGGTTTGGGGGTGGAGAGCTAGAGGGAGGGAGCGGGAGGGGCAGGAGGGCAGAGCTACACAGGCAGGCAGTTGCTGCTTTGGCTCCGCTGTCAGCGGAGGGGACCTCAGTTGTGCCTGAGGGCCGCTTGGCCACCATTGCTGGGGACGGAGGGCGCTGCCTCGCAGCCCTGACTTACGGCATCGCACCCGGACGGCTCCGAGTGGCTGTTGTGCTGTCTTTTCCCTGGGAGGCAAGTCTCCTCCCTGCCGTCCCCTCCTGCCCCTCCCCCGTTCTGCGAGCTGTTGCCGCTCTCTCTGCGCGGCTCAGCCGGCTGATGTCACTGGCAGCGGGAAGCATCAGCAGCCTGATCACATGCTGGCCCCGTCTGTAATGCAGACGGGATAGGGGTGTGTGTGAGGGGAGGGGGCTGCATGGCCACTGTTCTTGCTCTAACGCCCCCAAAAGTGCAGAGGCAGCGGCTGCAGCATCCAGCCCACTTGGCTGCCTGGTCCTTAAGCCTGGGGAAACTATTATTAATATTTATTGTTGATAATTCTGGGGTGGAAAACAGCCCTTAACTCGGGTTTTGCTGTCCTCCTTTCCAAAGCAGACTTCGTGGACTCTGAAGACACAGTTACAGGCAGGATGCTTTTCCCCACCTCTGCGCAAGATGCTCCCCGTGGCCTCCCAGATGCAAATGACTTGTGCCTTGGCCTGCAGTCCCTCAGCTTCACTGGCTGGGACCGACCCTGGAGCACCCAGGACTCGGATTCCTCAGCCCCGAGCAGCACACACTCGGGTGAGTGCCAGAAGACGAGTTGGTGGGGGAGGGGGCTCATGGGGTGGCAAGCGAAGATATCCACAGCAACAGTTGTTCCGTTTCGTCCCCCTCGCTCCCCACCCTCCCATCATGGAGCTGTTTTGCAGGAGATGGAGAGAGATGCTGCTGGCTGTGAGTGTGCAGGACAGATGGTTGGTGGTAAAGGCAGACACGCTTCTCCACTTACCGGGCAGATTCCCTGGAGTTGTTAGTGTGCACCTGGGGTGGCCCTGAGAAAGGTCCCCAAGGGGAAAGTATTATGCAGAAAAGATCCAGATAAACCCCTAGTGCACAGGCCTGTCTTAGAGATGATGAAGCAAAACACTTTGGGGCGGGGGAGGGGACTTCAGGGGCTGATTTCCTGGATGTCCAGATTCTATTTCTCAGTGGTTTTAAGACTGGGGAGCAGTAGATGGAAGGATAGGTGGTGTCTGAGTCATGGCAAGCGAAGAATTTTAACCTCCAGTGAGGCTGGGTAATCCTGTGATATTGGAATTGGCTTAATGTAGGTGAAGGCATTGATCCTGGAAGGGGGTCGGCAGGGTGAGCAGGGTAGAATAACTCAGCTGTGGAGGCTTTTCTCTTTCTTTGTGTTAAGGGTACCCAAGTGGAAGAGCCACTCCCATTTAGGATCCCTTGTCACTTGGAAGGATTTGATGGGGGCAAATCCTGAACTGCTTCTGCACAGACCTTCCCATTGCCCATTTATCTCCCTCTTGTGCCAAGGGAAGGGTGGGCCAGATGCAAGTCTTGGAGTATTTGGAAGGAAATGTGAACTTAAGAAATACTCTAGGTGTACTTAAAATCTGTGTATAGTTTGCTTTGTGTAAGTTATACCGCAGTACTTGAGAGGATGGAGAAGTGGGGGCAGGGGGCAGCCTTCTGAACTGCCAGCCTTCCCCTGCCTCCCCCACTCCAGCAGCTGGCAGTCATGTCAGCAAGGTGCTGTCTCGCTGATCTCTGGCCACTACCCTGTTTGGCGCAGGTCTTTTTTTAGAGCTGGGACTGCTGGGACTGCTGGCATTTTAATGCCCAGTAGTTGCGGTAAAATTTTATTTGATTGGGGTGTAGGGGCTTGGGGTTATTTATTTGACTGTGGGCAGGGAAGAAGAAGTTTACCTTAAGTAACTACTAATACCTTTGGGTTCAGGTAGAATTCTTGAAGTCCTGGCCTTCAGCTAATGCAGGGTTTTCCAGAAAGGTTGGTAAGTGCCCTCTTTCCCTGGGCAAGAGGGTATAGTGTCACTGTTTGGTGTCCTGTGCTTGGAGATCTTGGCTTGGAGGCCGTGGTAGTTTCTTTTATGTGGTCCTCCTGAAGCTAGCCTGGGCGGCCTGTGAAGCTGACCTTGTCCTCCATCCCACAGTATCCAAGCAAAAGACAGAACAGTTCCTCCAGGAGGATGGGCTGTTGTCTGTGGTGGTCATTGTCCGATGAGAGTGCTGCCTTTTCCTGGTGTCCGGTTGGGGTGTGGCCCTTCCTTGTCTCTGGTTTGTCTTAGCCACAAGGTCCTGAAATGTATCAATGTGTATCACCATGTAGACGTGTGGGAGGGCCCATATTGGGGCCCGGAGAGCTTAGCCTGAAAGGTAGGTCCTGTGAAATTAGGCTCGAAAAAATAGCTTGGGATATTACTCAGCAATAAAAAAAAAAAAAAAAAATGAAATCTTGCCTTTGGCAACCACGTGGATGGACCTAGAGAGTATTATGCTAAGTGAAGTAAGTAGACAAAGGAATACAAACACTACGTGATTTCACTTCTATGTGGAATCTAAAAGAAAAACAACAGACTTGGAGATACAGAGAGCTCCCTGATGGTTGCAGGGGGTAGGGGTTGGGGGAGGGGTGAAAAAGGTGAAGGGGCATAAGAGGTACAAATTTCCAGGTATAAAATGAATAAGTCACGGGGATGTAGTGTACAGCACAGGGAATATAGTTACTATGTAGTAACTGAATGGCGACAGATGGGTGGTAGACTTACCGTGGTGGTCATATTGTAAGGGATATAAATGTCAAAGCACTATGTTGGACACCTGAAATCAATGTAATAATGTATGTTAACTGTAGTTTAATTTAAAAAAATAATGGCTTAAGTCCAGCCATAATTTCCTCAGCCTCCTCCCCACCTGAGAGACCTGTGCTTCTAGCTGTTTGTCTCTGAGGTGAGGTGGATTGCTTAACTACTTCCTATCTCAAGTACTTGAATGATAATATTACTTGGTTTTGTGGGTCAGGAAGGGACTGCAGTCTGCGGCCCCTGGGTTCATAGGGACCAGAGGGTGGCTCGGCTCCCTAGTAGATCTGGCTATGGGCAGGATTAGTGTGGGTACGTCTTCCTCTCTGGGAAATGCAGACACAGCCGTGCCTAACCCTTGTGTTGTCCTTGGACTTCGGAGTTGTGTTGATGATCCTCTTTCTTCTTGCCTTGAGTTGTGGGCCTTCTTGGAAAGCCCACATGCGATGCTCCTGACGGAGTGGGACACAGCCCTCCCCCCCCCCCACTACTGCAGTGCCAGATCGGGTACCCTTGCCAGCAATGCGGGAACATGTAGCCCACATTTCAGTGCCTACACTGCCTTCCCATCTGAAGCCCAGCTAGCTCTGTTTTTTGAGTGGGAGAGGAGGTGTCTGGGCAGCTCCGGGAGTCATCCCTGCAGACAGCCTGGTACTCTACTGTGTTTGCCTAGAGCACCGTGCAGGCTTATTCCTTGGGCTCTGCTTGGTGATGTTGTCCCAGGCAGTTAAGGCTTCACATCTGACCATCTTCTACCACTCTTCAGTGGTGTTGGGGGCAGGGTTGAAGATAGCAGGGCTCTTGACTGAAAAATTTTGGCCAAAAACTCATTCAAGAAACATTGAGCAGTAGCTGTATGCCAGGCACTGTGTTATGCACTGGGGATAACCTTGTGAATAAAATTGTTACTCTTAACAATTCTCATAACTGTTAAGGGAGAACAGATGAGGAAGCACACCCAATGCAGCACGATACTCTTAGCATGACACTGGTATGTGGGGACCTTTCTCCAGGGGCTGCGGTTCTTCTATTTGGATTTCATTGGCCTCAGAGCCTGCAGGAAGACCCTGGGGTAGAATCTGTTTTTGAGAGTTGTGCCTGCAAGGCCAGCACTGGTTTGGATGTGGCACTTTTAGTGCAGAGCAGGCACCTCCTGGGAGAAAGAAATTTGAGCTGGTTAAATGCTGGTGTGCTGACCTTATGTGGGACTTGGATATGTCCTTTCTTCACGCAGAGAAGCTTGTCCAGCGATCAGGATTGGGGAGAAAGGCTGTGCTGGTACCACCTTGGACCTGTGGGATCCAGTTGGTAGAGGGAGCTCAGATTCAGAAGGTCGCCCCCTGAGTTAGGGTGTAGTGTAAGGTTGGGATCCTGGAATGAACGCTGCCCTCGCCTTTCTCACCCCTGTGCCTTCAGATAGATTTTGAGCAAACAACCTAGAACCAAGGGTTGGGGCAGGGGCAAGGGGTTCCAGGAATGCAGCCTTATATCCTGTGCTGGGAATGACAGCTCCTGGTCTGGGTCTTTCTAGTGATGCTCCCACTAGATAACAGGCATCTGACTGATGTGTTGGGCCTTGTCTCTCCTGTGCTGAGGTCACGCTCAGACAGTGTCTTCAGTGCAGGCACCCAGTGTGAAGCTCTTCCTGCCATTGCTGCCACCATCAGACTCGTGGTGCCTTTGTGCTGTGGGGCCAGGCTTCAGGAAATTCAAACGGTGACTCAGCTGTAAAACCCACAGGAGCTGGGGTGAAAGTGGAGAAACTTAACAATCAGTCTAAAAATATTACTGCTGATTTGGTCTCCTGTACCCTCTGAGGTAGCATTAATGAGCTGGAGCCTTCTGCCAGGTCCTCTGCTCCCTGTGACTCTCTGAGAGCTGTCTGTAGCTGCTGCTGGCTCCTGCCAGCATGTGCGTGGGGATGGGTGCTTCTGCTCCAGGAAGAGCACACTGTTCTCCTGAGTCACTTGGAGGATAGACTTGGCTGTACAGTTGGCCACCAGGGCTGGAGGCACTTTGTAAACCTCAGATTTTCTACCAGTGACCCCTGAGTTGTAGGCAGGACAGGAGCAGATCAAAGGATATCTATGGGACTTCTCCCCCACACTCCCCACCTGCCCCCTTAGGTCATTTTGGTTTGTACTTGACATCTGACCTTGGTGAAGCTTCATGCCCTGTGCTGGGGAATGAAGTTTGAGATCAGTCACTGGCCTGCAGTGCCAAGGACCTGTCACTTCCACAGGATTTTAGGTTCTGGCCTAAAGAGTGTCTTTCTAGCAGGACCTCTCCTGCAGCAAATTGGGAAGAGAAAGGGGAACTGTCGATTACTAGCTGTTCTGTGCCTTTCCTCCTGCGTCCCATGGGGTGGAAATTAGTGCTGCTCACAGAGCACCCTTACGTTGGGGTAAGGAGGGGGCGGTAATGGCTTTATGGGTTGAGCTGGGAGCAAGACATCTTGGGGTGAGGTCCCACCTTCCCTGGGAGCCCAGTGTCTCTGCTGTTCCTTGATCTGTACATACACAAAGAACCACCTGGCCAGGCTTTGTATGAGGTTGGTCTATTAAGAGACATTCGGGTCACACTCTAGGGCATTTGACCATGGGTGATAGCTTCTAGAAACTTGGCTGCTTCTGTGCGTTGAAGGAAATATCAAACCACCTGGAAAACCCCTGGCATCGTGATGCTAGGTTTTCATGTCCTCTCTGTATCTTCTCGTCACATTCCTACTGTATACTTGGCTACTTCTAGTGTAACATTTGCAGGAAGCTGATGCACAGAGGTGCTGAGACACTGTTCCCATTAGACTGTTGTTCGTGTCCCACTTTGGTCAGGGGCCCAGCACTGTCCTTCGCACCGGCTTCCTCTTCCTCCCCTCTGCTGCACAGGTGTCTACCCGGAGCAGTGCGCCTTCCTTCCCTTTGTTTAGCTCCCTGTGAGCTTTCAGAGTTCTTTGATTGTCTTGAATATTCTTCACAACATTAACCTTGCTCTGCGGTCCCTTTCCTGAAAGTGTTAATCACAATCCATGCCACTCTTTAGTTCATATTCTTTCTTTATTCCTGGTTACAGTTTCTCTCCCTCTCCCCTCTCCCCCAGCCCTGCCCAGTGTTTTCAGAGATGGAACTCTTTGGGAAATTTCCTACATAGCCACCTTGGTCTTTTTTTTCTCTTGGGTATTAGTTGTTACCATAGTATAAGAGCTGTGTTGAAATAACCTACAGTTTTTAAGTCAAGGGAAATAATTAACACATGGAAAGTTTGGGGGGGGGGGCATGGTAAGGGGAACTGATTAGAAGCTTAAAGTAGCAAGCCTCAGGTTTTTCTAGATTGGTGCTTCTCAAACTTTAATGTACATCAGGTCTCCTGGGGATCTTGTTAAAATGCAGGTTCTGATATAGTAGGTCTGGAGTGCGGCCCAAGATGCATTTTTCATGAGTTCCTACAGTGGCCAAGCCCTAGAGAAGTTTTAAGACCTGGATGCCTTAGGTTCCAAGGCGCTCACTTCTGGTAAGTTAGATAGCTTGTCTGTACTTGATGGTCTTAAAGGAATTTGGACAAAAGAGAGGTGTCAAGAAAATGAAGACAAGAAGATGTCAGCTCCTGGGTATTTAAAAAAAAAAGTCACTAGTGAATGGTGCATTGCAGAAAGAATTGAGTCCCATTCTGCCATTCACCAGCTGTTACTTACACAAATGCTTGCTCTTTGTGACTGGTTTCTTTTTGTTAAGATGGGAAAATAACCCTCTTCTTAGGGTTCAGTGAAGATTATTTACCTAAAGTGCTGCTAACGGTGTCTGGCACGTGCCAGATGTGCAGCAAATGGAAGTTGCTATTAGTGAGTGGTAGGAGCAGGACTGAACCTGATCCATGTTAGAACAGGTGACCGACCATGAACTCTGAGTGCTTCCGGAAGTGGAGTTCGTTAGTGGCCAGCATGTGTTCTCATGCCATTTTCTTTATAGACGGGCTTACTATCATATTAGAGGAGTGCTGTAGAGATGATTTCTAGGTCTGTCATAGGAGTTTTTTTATTATTATTTTACATATTTTTGTTAGACTTATTGGGGTGACATTGATTATCACGAGTTACATATGTCACAGGAATTTGATAAAGCCTCAAGATATCTCTGCAGATGTGATTTAAAAAAATGGCAGGCTGGTAAGACAAGATGCACCAACACAGTAGTGAATGAGAAAAGTGGTCTACATTGGTACCCATATGCTTTTTGGCTCTTTCAGATACACTGTTTTTTTAAACCTTAGCTGAAGACATAATAACCGTAACCCACATGAATGACCCTTGCTGCACCATCCACAAGCCCTGAGGTCAGCCGTCCTGTTGAGCATAGTGTGCCTGCTCCCATGTGCTATGATCCCCTTGATGACTCTGGGACCTCCACAGCACTGCCTTTGCTGGGATTAACAGGCTGCACCAACATCCTGTTTGTGTCCGAGGGCTGCCCCTCCGACTTGCGCCTCCATTGCAGGCTTTTCCCATAGGATGTCGCCTCGTCACGTGTGGGCTATACTGTGCCATCCTCATCACTCTTTGTATTTTCCTCACGAATCTCCCAGTCCTTTCCCTTCCCTGAAGATGTCAGCATCTGTTTTTGGTTTGTTTGTTTAAACCCAGGCCTAGTTATCTCCAAGGGTTCCCTTCATGTCCATATGGGTGACCTGTCCAGTATTTTACTCTACACATTTCACTTCAGCCACAGAAGGTCATACACCCTGGGTCTTGCCATCCTCAGACCCCAGTCTTTACTGTCCCCCCTCCCCTCCTGTTTATCTTGTCTGCCTCCCTGCATACCTCTTGTAGCCATCGGCCCCTCCACAGGGCTGGTTTTTCACTTGTTTTCGGCCCTTCACTACTCTTCTTTCTCTGATAATACACGACTGGTTCTTCTTCTCTGTTGGTGTTACCATCAACTCTGTTGTCCCATTTCTTCCTTCACACCCTCATTAGAGAACAAGTCACAGCCCTGTACAGGGCCAGTGTCTGTCCTGGCACTGCTGACAGAGTCGCCGACGTTCTGTTGAAATACTCGGTCTGTTGAAATGCCCTCTCAGCTGGGCACTTCTTTTTCCCTGGTCGGCCCCACAGTGGGTCTTCCGTGTCTCCCAGGTACCTCCAGGATAAAATCCAAACACCTACCCTGGTTGTCAGAGCTCTTCATGGTTTGAGGGTCACCTCATCCTTCATCACCCTGGACTTGTTCTGTGAGATGTGGAGAAAGAGGCGGCCGGCACCGCTTTCAGGACACAACACCTGTGGTCTGCTGGTTTTCACGGTGCTTCGCTGCCAGGTTCTACAGCCCCTAGGAGGAGCCTCGAGCAAGTCTTTGCACCTCCTGCCCCACTCAGGGCATGGGTCACAGGGACTTTAATTTGGTGTTCCATTGAGTCAGGGTCTCGTCCGGCGCATCTGAGAAGTGTGACAAGGGTTATTGCTGAGCAGTGTCATAACCCACACATGGAGAGACACTGAGTTTCAGCACACACTTGAGTGTTCATGCCTGGGAAACTGGGCTGGAATTGGAAAACCTGACCACACCAAGTGTCGGCCAGGACACAGAGGGACTGAGACTCTCACCAGTGCTGGTGGGAATGGAAAACAGTATGACAGTTTCTTTTAAAATTAAACATATTTTTACTGCAATAAGATAGACTTCTACAGTATGCCCTGCATTAAAAAGCAGTCAAGGATACACCTGTCTTTATCTGACAAGGAGCCTGTTTGGCTAAAGGAGCACAGGCTGGTCTGATCTGTACCTGTTCTGTCATGAATGGCGTGTACGTCGGTACCCTGGGAGCATGCATTCACTTGGACTCCACACTGGGAGAGGTTCATTCCTGCCTCTTGGGACCATTGCGACCTCAACTAGGTACTCAGACTGTCCGGGAGGCAGAGAAGAGCCAGCTCTGGGGAACTTGTGTGTCACTCAGTGTCTAAGGTAGAGCCGTGACAGCCCCACGTACTGGGCACTGACACGTTATTTTGGTTTCACTTCACAGTCATTTCAAGGTAGATCTTTTCATCTTTCCTCAGATATAAAAAATACCCGAATCAGGCTTCTTCCCTAACCTTTGTGCCATCACAGCTCCACGGCAAAGCCCCTTTGCTCCTTGCCACAGGGTAGTGGTGTGCTCATGTCCCCAAAGCCAAGTGCTCTCCTGCCATCTACTTGGCCTCCCCTGCTCCTGGCCTCTGCTCCATCCCATCGTTCAAAGTTTCCCATTTATTGCCTGTGTGCTGGGCACTTCCCACCTGCCATCTGAGCCCTCCTGACAGTGTCGTGAAGTAGCAGGTATTCCGTCCACGAGGCCATGACAAGTGGAGAGTCAGAGAGCTTCCTAGAGCAGACAGCCACACAGAGGATGGGTCCAGACCTAGGGCTTCGTCCCGGCTTTGTCTTAAACCAGAGTGAGCTTAATCACACCATCATTCTGCTCCCATCCCAGATGTTTGATGTTGAGGGGTGCGTAGAAGTGAGTCGCATGTGCTGAAACTTTGCATTAAGGAACCTCCCAGATGAGATGACGTGCTCATCTGTATTGGACTTCTCGGGTATGGCGTGAAATTCTGCGTTTTTGCTGTATAGTGTTAGAAAGATGGGGCTTCTCCTGATTAAACATGTTCAGGTTTCCTAATTGTTCAGAAGGTGTCTCTTGTGTTAACATGGACATGTGTATTCAGACATTAGTAACAGCTGTGACCAGGGCTCCAAATGCACTGACCCTTAAGCCTGGTGGCAGAGAGCAGGGCTTTTGCTGCTGCTGTGACTGCAGGCCTGGACCTCTAGTCTTCAGAAAGCTGTAACTGCCTCCAGTGGGCACTGAGTGGTCAGTGTCAGCACTGGACGTGTGTGTGTCTGCTGGTACTCCCGCTGTGCCCGTCTTGCTTTCAGTGCCCATGCCTTGGTGTATCTATTGGATGGCTATGGGAGAAAAGGAAGAGGTCATGAGGCTTCCTTTTTTTTCTTCTTCCTAGTACTGAGCATGCTCCACAGTCCACTGGGCAATGTCCTGGGCAAGCCCCCCTTGAGCTTCCTGCCTTTGGACCCCCTTGGATCTGACTTGGTGGACAAGTTCCCAGCACCCTCAGTTAGAGGATCCCGCCTGGACACACGGCCCATCCTGGACTCCCGTTCGAGCAGCCCCTCCGACTCAGACACCAGTGGCTTCAGCTCTGGATCAGATCATCTCTCAGATTTGATTGTATGTAGCTTGTTGAGGGGCAGGGTGGTGTGGGGAGGTAGGGCCAGCGAGCTTGACGTGTGGTGCGTGTCCACTAAAATGGAGGCCGGGAGGTGTGGAGGTTATTGTGGGCACATACCAGAACCTATCATTTTTGACAGATTAGGGAGGCCTTGTATACCCAGTGAGCAGTGTATGTCGGGACCTGAACTGGGGACTTTACCTTTTTTATTTTTTGGTTGGTTCCCTGAGCAGGGATTGAACCCAGGCCGCAGTGGTGAGAGTGCCAAAGCCTAGTCACTACACCACCAAGGAACCCCCTGGGGACTCTTCTTACAAGTTATTCCAAGAGCTGTTGGGAAAGTTAATTTCATAAGTAAACATAGGTGTCCTAGAAGTATTTTGTTTCCTGACCTACACAAGGTTTTCTTTAGCCTTTTAACAGTATTATTTATGTAACTTTATGTGTGATATCAGCATTTGTAAGTGACGATTTAAAAAATCACATGTTTGTACAGTCATACCTCGTTTTATTGCGCTTCACAGGTGTTGCGTTTTTACAATCTGAAGGCAAGACCCTCCACCAGCCAAAAAGATTGTGACTCGCTTTATTGCAGTGGTCTGAAACAGGACCCATGGTGTCTTAGAGGTGTGCCTGCAGCTTAGCAGGGCTAGGCTTTTACTCTGTTTCCCAAATTCTTTGCACTGATCCATACCAACTCTCAGTCTGAAGCCATGATGAATCTGTGAGATAAGTGGAGTTGGCATGTGGGTTAGAATAGAAGAGGAATAGGGGATAGTAAAAGGAAAACATGGGCATGGCATTGAGAAATAACCCTAACATAAAAGCAATTCCAGGAGCCTTCTGATCCTGGCCTCTCTGCCACGGAGTCCTCTGAGCTGACTGTTCAGTGAATGGAATGGCTTATTTTTCTACCCTCTTCTCTTCTGTGTCCAGGGCTGGCCGCTTTGGTTGTGGTTACAGTTTCCCATTCGTAGCATGACCTGTTAGCACTCACCTTGTCTGCTGTCAGCCTGACTGAGAACATGAGAGCTGGTGCCTGTGTTCCTACCTCACACTGCTTCTCTCTATACCCACAGCAGGGCCCTGGGCTTCTGGGCCACAGTTTACTCCTCTGCTTCTGATTCTCTTTGTCACTTCAGATGGACCTCAGTCTTGGAAATTTACCTCATAACCAACTTTAGTATTTTGGGCTTTTGTTTAAAGCACTTTCTCTGATACCTCACTCTGGGGATACAGGCAGATGACTTACAGAAGAGTAACTACATACAAGCAGTATTTGACTTTTGGGGAATATTCTTTTGAGTAACTAGTTTTGTTGTGTTTTGTTTTTGTTTTGGTAATGTGATATCATTTTACCCATTTATATAACAAAACTGTCCTTAAAAAACCTGTGTCTTCCTTTTCCTCCCATAGTCAAGCCTTCGCATTTCGCCCCCTCTGCCCTTCCTGTCTCTGACAGGGGGTGGTCCCAGAGATCCTTTAAAGATGGGGGTTGGGTCCCGGATGGACCAAGAGCAAGCCGCTCTGGCTGCAGTCACTCCCTCCCCAACCAGTGCATCAAAGAGATGGCCTGGAGCTTCTGTGTGGCCATCCTGGGACCTCCTGGAAGCTCCCAAAGACCCCTTCAGCATAGAGAGAGAGGCCAGGCTGCACCGGCAGGCTGCAGGTAAGTGTGTCCGTGGGCGTGCCTGGGGCCCCAGGCCTCATCCCTGGAGCAGAGTGAGCGGCTGCAGTTCACAGACTGCCGAGCTGTCTAGAAGAGGACTAGGCTGCATGGTGAGGTCTCTGGGTCTGTTCTGTGGAAGAAGTGCCATGGGGCTAAGCAGAGAGGACGGAGGTGGTCTTCTGGTGCCCAGGGCTGATCCCGTGAGGGGTTGGCGCCATCTCACTGTGCTCCTCCCTGGAGATTGGTCTTTCATTGGTGTCCCTTTTGCTTCTCATGAGTGGGCGTCTTCAAGAGAAACCCTGAAAGGGGTGCCCAGAATTTTGTCTGCCTACCCCTTTCTAATTCAGAGACAGTCCCTGCTGGCACTTTCTTACTGGCAAACTTGGGTGCACTCGGATGGGTGGTCCATTTGTCAGCCTCTAAGGTGAAGGACAGTCCCGTTTCCTGGTCTATCAGGAACCCTTCAATTTTGTCATTTAGATGCTCTGGAATATGTATTGAACCTGTTTTTTACCAGTACTTGGAAGTGAGTGAGTTACAGAACTCATTATTTACTGAGGCTTCAGGGAGGTGCCCACTGAGCGCTGTTCTGAGGTTCTGGTGTTGATGGCTAGGTGAGTGTTCAGCGTCTACATTCTGTTTGTTTGCCTTCCTACTCACAGAGCTGGACCTGATCTCACTCCCTAAGAGTGCTGCTGCCCCTTCCACTTAATGGTTTGGGCACCTCGTCTTTGTGCTTTCTCTAGGGTTATTGTTTTCCTATGAAATGACATTACCGTGCTCTCGGATAAGGCCATGATATTGACTGCTGTTTCTGTTTGCAAATATTGCTGATGGTGCCCAATCTTGCTGTAGCACCAAACACATGGGGCCCTGTGCCTTTTAGAGAATGGCCTTCAATGTCATTGTCTTGAATGGAAACGGTGGCTCATTTCATTAGCTCTCCGCCTCAGTGTCGAAGGAGAGGAGTGAATGGGCAGGGACTGGCCATCCCCACCGAGGTCATTCTGTGATCTGGAATGATACAGATTGAATGAGGACAGGATTAAGGACTGACAGAAAGGCCTCTAGAAATCGTCATGGCAGGCCCAGCAGAAGAGAGTATCTGTTCTACATAGCAACAGGGGCTTGTTCATGAGGCATTTGAGTCAGAGTCAGAGAAAGCGCCATGGATTTGGACAGACTTGTATTTGGTATAAACAGGATGCTGAGGGGTTGGGGGCAATCATTATCCTACACTGTTGGCATAAGGGCAGGCCCCATGTCGGTTCTGGTTCTATCCGGGTCGACCTGACAGTGGTTGGCAGCAGTTCTGACACTCTGGTTTTGTTGGGTTGCTCATGGTAGTTTTTATTGGCAGTGTCCTGACTTCTGTGATTGATGAGTTCAGAGTGAAGATAGGGGAATAAGAATCAAATGTTTCTCACTCGAACATTAGGGGAGAAGACCCATTTGGACCAGTAAGCCCTTAGGATAGTATATACAAAATTGCTCTGTTTACATCCAAGTAATTATGAATTTAAATTAATTAATATTGTAAGCAGTGACTGGATAAAACTGCTTTGTGGTCAAATGATCACTAATGTGTTTGAAAATAGCTTGGTTGTGATCAGTTTTACCCTGTGCATCTCCCAGTTTTAGTGGAGACAGAAACGCTGAATTAGGTTCATCATTCTGGGCTGACTGGACTGGGGAGGTGTCTCGTTTTCTTGCCTTTCAGAACAGTCTTGGGTGTTCTCCCAGGCAGCCAGGCAAGGATTGTGGCCTGTCCATTTCTTCCTGGACAACTTCACCCCAGAGAAGGGCAGTAATCTGGTTGATTCTCTAACCCCCGTTTCTCTCTGTCTTCTACCAAAGCTGTGAATGAAGCTTCCTGTACTTGGAGTGGCCAACTTCCTCCCCGGAACTACAAGAACCCTGTCTATTCTTGCAAGGTGTTCCTAGGAGGTGTTCCGTGGGACATCACGGAAGGTGAGCATCAAGCGTTGCAGCTGGGCCATGTCTTTCAGGAACATGAATCTTGGTTGAGGCCGAGGCTGAGCTTCTGCCTGAGCGCAGGTTTTAGAGGAACAGCGTAAGGGCAAGGTGTATTTCATGGACTCCCATAGTGCTCTCTGTCACCTTATACTGTGCTTGCATTTGTCACCTGAGGCCAAGGTCAATTCTGAGTCATTTGTCAAGGAGGATGAGCCCGAGAGAACACTGGAAATCTGTGTTTCTGCCTTCCTGGGGGCATGGTGCCTCAGCTTCACCATTCTTGCCCTTCTCTTTGCAGCTGGGTTGGTTACCACCTTCCGTGTTTTTGGCTCCTTGAGTGTGGAGTGGCCTGGTAAGGATGGCAAGCACCCTCGGTGTCCTCCCAAAGGTAATATGCCTAAAGGTAATAAAGACATGGTAGGAGCTTTTTTTTTCCCCCTAGCACATCATTGCACTGAAGGCTGCTGGGATGTCACACTGCATGCTGGTAATGTGGTTTGGGCACCCCGGAGCACACAACTTTCAACCGTCAGCACTTGCCCCCAACTAGCACATCCCGCTGTGTCTTCTGAGCACTAACGTACCACCCTCCCAGACTTAACCTGCAGTCGGAGCTGCCTCTGAAACCCCTGCGCAACATGTCTGTGTGCTCTTCCCTCAAAACCTGAACCCAGCAGCTCTTTCCTCTCAGAACGAGGTGTCTGAAAAGGGTTCCTTTGCCTGCCTCTCCTGCCCAGTTACACTCTTGCCTGACCTAATTTTTGAGATCCCTTTGGAGTTGGCAGGAATGAGGACTGAGCACCTGATTTCCTCACTGGTCCGAAATGAGATCCCTTCCCTGTAGAAAGGAGCAGGTGCTATTTTCACTCTGCCCCATCTTCACAGAAAGTGTTCCAATGAACTGGACCAGTGGTCAAACTAGGCTTCTAGAGCAGTGCCTCCCTCCCCTCGCGCACAGGGGCCGCAGACCTGCTGTCCCTCCTCCCAGAGAGCCTGGCTTGGCTGGCTCGAACCTGTTCTGTGTCCTGAGATAAAGAGCTGTATGGCAATGACGACCTCTGTCCTGCCCTGCTGGTCCCTTCCCCGGCAGGGTGGGAGACGGTACTCGTCTCCCTCCTTTGGCCTGGGCGTCAGGCATAACCAGTGTTTCCAATGGACAAGACTTTCTAGGAGTGGGACGAGATTGTGTCTCACACAGGAGGCCACCTCTCTTCAAAAGACACTCCCAGCTGTAAGATGCAGGCTGAGGAGGGGCAACATGAGGACCTTTAATGAACTTTCTTTTTCCATTGGGAACAGGGTATGTGTACCTGGTCTTTGAACTGGAGAAGTCTGTTCGGGCCCTGCTCCAGGCTTGCTCTCATGACCCACTGAGCCCAGACGGCCTGAGTGAATACTATTTCAAGATGTCCAGCCGAAGGATGCGCTGCAAGGAGGTCAGTTAACACAACGTCCTGTCCAGGTCCGGGTGGCTGGTGTATGGTCAACATGACGTCCTCTCCAGGTCCCAGAGGCTGGCAGTGGGACTGTGGGTATCCTCAGGGTGATTGGATATGCAGGCTGCAGGAGAGTGTGCCCACTGAGGCAAGAAGGCTGTTCTTCCTGCCCCACAGCAGACACAACGAAGTATTCTCAATTACATTTAAAAAAGAGCAGCTTTTGGGCCTTAATAATAGAATTTTTGTGTTGCTACTCATAGAGTTCAAACTGTCTTCCAGTCCTCATTTTGCTGCTCTTACTCTAGCCAATACTTCTGTCCTGGACATCTAATCTTAGAAGTGAAATTGAACACAGCCACTTCCTATCTGGTGGGTAAATTCCTTTTTAGGCTACACCCATTCTCTCCAGTCTCATGTCATGCTTGAGCCCCACCTTCCTTTGGGGCCTCTCTTTGGGATGTCCTGTAATCCTAAACTCTTCTGTTTAGTGTGAGAAAAAGCTTGGAAAGCATTGGTAGTCCTTGGGATGGGGACCAAGATGGAGACACCTCCCTGTGGGAGTGGAAGCAGCAAAATGGGCTTTTCCGTGTCTTTCTGTGGTAACTTCTGCCAGGCTCTCTCCTCTCAGGGTCACCTGGGCCTAGAACCATTAGTCCTGGTTCCTCCTTGTGGTCTTAGCTCCGCAGGCTCTGCTATTGAGGGGTCTTCTTGGCCTTGGCCCGCTGTGTGGCCAAGGCCCTGGCCTTCTCCAGGCTTTCATCTCCTGCCCTCGGAACCAGCATTCCCGCCTCAGATCTCTGCTTGCATTGAGACTTTTTTTTTCCATTTATAGATCTTCACAGAGTAATCTTCCAAAAACACCAGTCATCTGTCAACACACTTCATTATGGAGCATCCTGCCTACTGTTCCCAATTTTGTTCTAGGCTCAGGATTTAGAGACAAAGGATGTGGTCAGCTCCTGTTCTAATGTCCTCTGTAAGCCCTCAGTGACCTGCCTCACTCCAGTGACTCCCACTGGCCCTGGCACATTGGGGCCGTGAGCATCTCATACAAGTATCTTACACGTCCCTACCCTCTGTCCTTCCAGCTCCTGACTTTCCATTTCTCTGTGAATCCTTCCTGTCTCAAGGACTCCAGACCAGGCCCTCTGTTCATCAGTGTCCACGATCCTTTGTTGGAACCACACCATTGAAGGCTATGAAGGGTGCGGGGTTCCTGGGTATGACAGTTTGGTACTGTTTCGCTTGCCCTCCAACATGAGGGACTGCTGTGGATGACTTTTTACCACTTGGATCCATAGGCTCAGTGAAACTGAGCTCTGGTGGGTTTGGAGTGAGCGTGGCCTGTGTGCCTGGGGCCGACAGCACCTTCCAGGCCCAGCGGCCTGGCTCCAGCATCTCCAGGAGCTTGTGGCTCTCCTCAGGGGTTCCTCTGGCTCCCGGCCAGGGCTGACACACGTGTGTGTGCTTCTCAGGTACAAGTGATCCCCTGGGTCCTGGCCGACAGCAACTTTGTCCGGAGCCCATCTCAGAGACTGGACCCCAGCAGGACGGTGTTTGTGGGTGCTCTGCATGGGATGCTCAATGCTGAGGCCCTGGCAGCCATTTTGAATGACCTGTTTGGTGGAGTGGTGTACGCCGGGATTGACACAGATAAGCACAAGTATCCCATTGGTGAGTGTCCCACTTCCCGTGTGGGAAAGCTGGTTGGCCCCTGGGATGCAGACCAAGGCAGGGATAGTTCCCCGTGGGAGTGGGAGGGGCTGACCCAGGTCTGCAGATCGGTGCCTGCCGGCAGCACAGCACCCTTCTCCACCCACCGCTCCCCCACCTCCCAGGAGGGGAGACACGCAGTGATAGGAGACCATCGGAGGTGAAAATGAGAGGAGCTTTGTGGGGAGCTGAGCGTTCACAGCCACAGCAGTTCGGGACAGACAGCAGGGGATGCTTCAGGAAAGACCAGGACATCCTGAACTTGCCTGGATCCTGTTCTTGAAAAGTGGCCTTATCGGGGGTCAGGCTGAAGGAGGACTCTGGGTGACTTAGGTGGCAGGGGGAGTTTGTGAGCCTGGCCACTCAGTGTTTGGTCAGCACCTCTGAGAAGGGAGGCCAGTTCCCTAGTCAGACATACTGACCTCCGTGGTCGGGGTGGGGTGTGGAGGTGGAGTAGAGTCTAAACATTCTTGCTGAGACATGGCCCCCCACCTCACCAAGGGCTAGATCTGCCACCTGTACTCCACCTGGTCAGGCAGGGGTACCATGTGCCTAGGAGTGCTGACCACAGATGGGGGAGCAGGGGCTTTGGAGGCGGCAGCTGGCAGGACAAGGCTCTCCCAGCTCCCTGTCAGGTGTCTGAGGACACAGGCCAGGAAGGGTGTGGCTGTGGGGCCCACCTGCAGAGAGAGGTTCTGTCTGCACCTTGGTTTCCACTCTGAGCCTCTGACACCACATGTGCATCTGCTGCACCAGGGGACTCTCGTCCCTCCCTATTTTGGTCAGCAAGTTCTTTCCCTGTTCCCGATAGGTCTGTGCCAGTGTGGGCCACACCCACGCTGTGTAACATGGTCCCACCAGCCGAATGTGGCTGCTGTGTGCTTGAAATGCAGCTAGTGCCACATGTTGAAATAACACTTTGGATATATTGGGTTAAATAAAATATATTATTAATTCCACCTTCTTTTTTTTATTCATTTAAATGCAGCTACTAGAAAACTTAAAATTATATAAGTAGCTCACATTGTATTTCTGTTGACCATCACTGACCTAAGAGCAGTTTCCTGCATGTAGACAGGTGGCATTTGGGAGAATTTGGCTAGAAGGTAAGTTTGTTCTATTTTGACGACAGGGTCTGGTCGTGTGACCTTCAATAACCAACGTAGTTACCTGAAAGCAGTCAGTGCTGCTTTTGTGGAGATCAAAACCACCAAGTTTACCAAGAAGGTGAGTGGGCCGGTCTGTACCCTCCCTCTGGGCCACTTGAGAGGGGCCTGGCCCATGATGACCAGGGCAGGCCTGGGGCTGGAGCTATGCCTGTGCTGGGTGTTCCCAGGGGAGGGAGTCAAGCTGTGTCCGGAGGTGGGCCTGGTCTTGACTCAAGAGAGAGGACTGGGACTGTTGAGCCTCCTCAGCATGTGGGGGTGTCTTCCCTTGCTGTGGTGCTTAACCAGCAGTTGCTACGTAGGATGACTTCCATTCTGATCTGCGTCTTCTGAACGCTTACCTGTCACCAGGAGGTAGAGAGCCGGGGTACAGCATGCTGACGAGGCCCCCACCAGGAACGTGTGTGGTGGCCCAGACTGCACAGACTGGCAACCTGGCTGTACACAGTCTGTGTCTGTCCACTAGGATCTCTGCACTCTGCCCATAATCCCCTCTAGGCCCCTTGAACACAGGAAACGTCCTGTCGTCTCATGCAGAGCTCAGCAGTGCCACCTTCCCTGCTGCCTCAGCGGCCCCCTGGTGATGAGACCACTTCCTTCTCCTTCTGCTCTGCAGGTTCAGATCGACCCCTACCTAGAAGATTCTCTGTGTCACGTCTGCAGTTCTCAGCCTGGTCCTTTCTTCTGTCGAGATCAAGTGAGTCCCCCGGGCACTTAAGTGGTCTAGGAAGTCCCTGCCCTCAATTAAAAATGGATACCCCACGTTTGTCACATAGAATATTGGCATTGCCAGGTACCTTGTGGCTGTGTCTAAGCACAACCTAGAGGAGGTGCAGATGGTCAGACCAGGGGCACGCTTTGATAGCTTGATCCCCAACGCTTGGAAAAGCTTGCTGAGTTGAGTCTTGAGACGTTGGCCTTCTCCCTGCGTGGGATGTTGGCAGGTAGTGGGCACTGTTGCTGATTGATTGAGGCTTTTTGAGGATGCTAGGAACCAAGGTGGGTGTGCTCAGCAGCACCATGAGCCAAGCTCTGTTGTTTGAACTCTGAGGCCTAGGTGACTTTCCCCTGCTCAGGGACCGCTTCTTTGCCCCCAAACCTCTTAGCTGTTTTTACTGTCTATACCTGGTTTGCAGCCCCAGTTGTCAGAAGCAGACAGGAAGTGTTCGTGGGTGGTGGCCCATGTGTCTGGGTGTCTTTGGGCAGAAACACTGCTCACACATTAACATGCATCCACATCACCTGAGGACCTTGCTGAAATGCAGGTTCTGACTCAGTGGGTTTAGAGAGGGACCTGAGACTCATTGTTCCTGACAGGTTTCCAAGTGGTACCAATGTTGCTGGTCTGCCCACGCTGTGCCGAGGGGACCTGTAGGGTCTAGCAGCCACCATGCTTAGTTTTTTTGCAGTGGTGCTGACACTCAGGTTTGGAGTCTCTGGGTAGACAGTAGTTAAACTAGGTCTCCAGAATGAGGGAGTATGTTTGGGTTGCTGGGTCAAGCCCAAGACCAAGCATTTCTCTAGTCAGCTTCTGCAGCAGGCTTTCATGTGTCACAGTTTGCACAGCTCACCCCCTCTTTTCAGGTAGTTGCTCAAGAGGTCATTGGTTTGGCAGAGGTTACAGACCTCAGAGCAAGGGGTGGGATGGAGACCGAGGTGCATCCTCAGTCCTCACTTGGTGTGAAGAGGAAGGCATGTTGTCTCCATTAGGATCCAGAATCACTAAACATCTTCGCATTTTAGCACCCACGTGATGCAGCTACTCTGTGGGCATGAGCGAAGCAGGGCCTAGCAGAGCAGTGGTGAGGGGATGAGGGATGCTGGCCGGGCCACTACACAGTGGTAGCCCCACGTGCTCAGTGAATTCAGAGAACCCGCAGGGACATAGACAATAAATATGGTGGGGTCGGGCCTCTTAGGAGTGATCAGGTTCCCTGCTAGCTCCTCGGAGACCATCAGGAACCCCACTCTGAGGCAAGCAGGGCTGGCTGGTGCTGGGTGCTGACATGGGTGAGACCCGTCTCTGTTTTTGTCCCCCTGTGGCAGGTGTGCTTCAAGTACTTCTGCCGGAACTGCTGGCACTGGCGGCACAGCATGGAGGGCCTGCGTCTCCACAGCCCCCTGATGCGCAACCAGAAGAACCGGGATTGCAGCTAGGAGCCGACCTGGCCTGGTGGCATGTGGCGCCTGAGGCTGGCAGGTCAGGCAGCAGCCTGCCACCACCCAGCCACTGGCGACCAGGGAGCTGGCTTCCTCCCCGAGGACAAGGGAAAATCATAGTCACCTTTGCACTTGCTGAGTCTGTCTTTGTTTCTGCACTAATTAATGCACAATGAGTTTTGTCGGGTTTTGTTTTCAGGGGGTATGCCAGGGCAAGGACCCTCTCTGGCTCACCCTCCAAGCGACTCTGTAGTTTTCCCAGATTTTAGTTTCTCATTTTGCTGATGAAAAGCAAAAAAGAGCTACGTGTCTAGAAGGTTTTGACACGATGCCTACATCTAGGTTTATGTATGAAAAGCGCTTTTTTTACATTCCTTGCAATACTGATGGTGGTGATGCGCAGGCCTCATTGGTTTCATTCTTGCAGTGCCATACAGTGCCTTTCCATTTATTTAACCCCCACCTGAACGGCATAAACTGAGTGTTCAGCTGGTGTTTTTTACTGTAAATCAACAAGGAGACTTTGCTCTTCATTTAAACCAAAATCATATTTCATATTTTACGCTCGAGGGTTTTTACCGGTTCCTTTTTACACTCCTTAAAACAGTTTTTAAGTCGTTTGGAACAAGAGATGTTTTTTTTCTTTCCTGGCAGCTTTTAACATAGCAAATTTGTGTCTGGGGGACTGCTGGTCACTGTTTCTCACAGTTGCGAATGAAGGCATTTGCAACCAAGAAAAAAAGTTTTTGGATTTGAAACTGGACCGGGTAAATGGTGTTTAAGCAGCTGCTGTATATAGTTTTAAATGGTTTAATGCACAGTCCTAAGTTGCACTTATTTTGGGGGGGAGGGTTGATAGAAGTTTTTAATCACAAAGTCACAGGACTTTTTTCTTTTGTAACTGAGCTTAAAAAGGGCTGCTTTTTTGGTGAGGGCAGATAAAGGCTCACAGGAGCCCTTTCTCTTAGAGGGGACAAGTACCCTTATTTCTTTCATTTGAAAAAAATGTGTGAAGCCACAATCGATTGAAATGCTACTGGAATTTAAAAACTTGACTTTTTCTTTCTCCCCCCCCCCCTTTTTTTTTTTTTAAAAAAAAACCTACTTGCCCCTTTTTGGGAAGCTGTGTGCCAAAGAACCAGTGTCATAACGCCCTCCCCCACCCCCTCCTGCTGAGCTGACTTTGCGTTGTTGCATATCCCAGCTACTCTGTGGGTTTTGTGAAGCTCTGTGTGAAGTCTCTACCTCATTGTAGTCCATGCAGGCAAGACTGCACTCTCCTACAGATGTGGAGTAAGCTGTGGTGTAGTTTTTTTGGCACATAATAAACACGTTGCAGCAGAGTTCTGGTCTTGTCTCTGTGTCTGAGAGGTGGGAATGGGGGGGGTGGGGGAAGTGGGGTAATAAGTAAGAGTCCAGAGTAAAAACTCAACATTACCTTGGATTTTCGATGATGGGATTCCAGCTCAGGTGGATAGTGGGGCCATGTGGGAGGCCTGCCCCTGTTAAGTACTTCTTGGTCACTTCCATGGTCAAGGGCACCTTGGACATGCCCCTCCGGCAGGTTGGTACCACTAGTACAAGTGTAAAACGTCCTAGCTCAAGCCATCTTGAGGCTCCTCTTCTCATAGCCCCAGACCCAGCTTGGAAGAACTAGAGGCACAGCTAGCTGCTCAAGCATTGGCACAAGCCACTTATCCCAGCTTCTCCTATGAGCCTGGGCCCTGTTTCTTCATGTTGGGAGGCTTGTGCCTCTTGGACTGAGCCTGTGTTGATCCAGTTTCTTTCCGAGAGGGAGTCACTGATTCATGGTACTTTTTGAGAGCCCTGTCATCCGGACTTGTCCTCTTAGGCTCCCAGGATCTGAGAGAAGATCTGCTAATTTTGTCAAGTAAGTTGTGCCTGGGCCCAACAGCTGACCTGAGGATCCTTTGGGAAACTGCATTTTAGTTAGGTGCAGGGGGCCCTGCACACTGAAGCGTCCCTTCTGTAAGAGATGCGGGAGTTTACTATCGTCGGGGTCGGGAGTCCCTCAGCCACCTTTCATCTGAGGCCTGGCTGGCAGCAGCTTGGTCTAAAGTTTGCTGGTGAAGTTCCTGCGACTCTCAGAGGAGAGTCTGCCCTCCCATTTGGTGTCTTACTCTCCTTGCTTTGTAGAGAGGGGCTTCCTGTCCTAAACAGTTCAGAGGGACTGGACTGACCAAGGTGGTGAGTAGGTGAGGGGTGAGGCACAGCCCTGTGCCCCTTAACTCATCCAGCCTGGCCTGCTCAGCTTTTCCTGGAGTCAGGTGGGGGCCTAGGATTCACTTCAGCAGAGTTGGAGGGAGCGGGCAGGCTACTCCCTAGGCTGATGAGGCCCAGTGGGGGTGGCCTGCGCTGGTGGCTTCAGAGAGCCTGATTTTAGAATCTGAGTGTGGCAGCAACAGCAGGGACACTGGTGGCTGAAGTTGCCTCAGTTGTTGGGAGCATTGCAGGTGAATTGGGCCTTTCCCATACGTATTTGAGAGCTTGTTTTGTGCTGGACACTTGCAGATGCGGGGGACTAGCTGAATCAAATGGCCCTTGCTGTCACGGAGTTCACCCCTAGTTGAGAAAACTAAGATAAGTCACTGTGACAAATATTAATACTAGGAGATACCAGAGTAGCTTTAAAGGGATAGTGATGCTACTTCATAAATATCGGAGGGGAGGGCCCTCTGATCAGGACGTTTGACCAAAGACTAGGAAGAAATGAGATAAACCTCTTCGGGTGCAGCCCGGGTCTCCACCAGGCTTGCTGACAAGTAGCCATCCTCTACTTCACCTTTCCACGCTTCCGAGTCACCTTCCCAAACACTGGTTCCCTCCCTGTCTCTGGAGAATATGGAATAGATGCACCCTTCCTGGTCTGGAGCACATCATACAGGCGACCCAGTCAGTGATTCAAGGGGCTAAAGAATCGGGGCCGAGCCGGGTAGGGCCGGGCGGGGCGGGGCGGGGCGGGGCGGGCCGGGCCGGGCTCGGCTCAGAGGAGGAGACCCGCCCACCCTGTGGCGGCTGGTCTCGTGCACTTCCGTCTCGCCCCGCCAGGGGTCGCTGCGGCGCTCTCGCGTTGTCTCAGGGCCTCTGGGGTAAGGCGGAAGCGGCTTTCTAGCCTGCGCTTTATAGGCGTCCCTCTGCTTCCTGTTTCCTCTTTCACCAGGGACCCATCAAGATGGTAGGTACTTTCAGCCGAAGCTACTGTTTCCGACAATCTGTCTCCATCCGCTGCTTTGCGCTGCTTTCAGCCCGCAAGAAGAGGCGCAGGGCCTTCTTCATTCCTCCCCCGGGCTCGGCCCCAGCCCTCGGACCCCGCTGCCGTCTGGGCGTGATGCCGCACTCTTCCCAGGAAGGGAATCCAGCCTCGCGATGACCCTGTCTTCTCCACCCACAGGGCCGCGTTCGCACCAAGACCGTGAAGAAGGCGGCCCGGGTCATCATCGAGAAGTACTACACGCGCTTGGGCAACGACTTCCACACCAACAAGCGCGTGTGCGAGGAGATCGCCATTATTCCCAGCAAGAAGCTCCGCAACAAGATAGCGGGGTGAGTGGGGTCGGCGCCCGGCTTCGGGGGCCGCGCAGCCTGGCGTGGTTTTTCAGTCGCCTGACTCGGGAGGCATCTGCACCCTAAGGGTTTCCCTAGCGCAAGTCTCCCCATGCCCCGGAGAAGGGCGCTGCGGGCGTACATTTGCAGGGTTTCTTGTTGGGATTATTTAAAATACTAAGTGCGGTAAATTGGACCTCGGAGAAAGTTTCAGGGGAGGATTTTTTGGCTTTGAGAGAGAGTTTGCCAAGGATGGCGAGTCCTCTCCCTTTTCCCTGGAAAAAGGACCAAAGCTGCTGTTGGTATATCCGATGTTCTGTGCACCAGTGTGTCCTCAATGTTCCCCTTGGGCATTTGTACTTTGTAGCTATGTCACACATCTAATGAAGCGAATTCAGAGAGGCCCTGTAAGAGGTATCTCCATCAAGCTGCAGGAGGAGGAGAGAGAAAGGAGAGATAATTATGTTCCTGAGGTAAATTTTTCTGGATCTTTCTCTGGGTTTCTGCCACATCCTGACAGATAAAGCAGGCTTTTGAAAACCCTTTCAGGTATCTGGTTTCCAAACGGATGTCAGCTGAGTTTTATTCAGGTACCCCTAACCAGCTGTAGGTGCTTGTAACTTACTTGCTGGGGAGTTGGTCCTGATTCTGTCCTGTTGGGGCCGTTTAAATCCATTGTAGTTTTCACATAAGAGCACTTCATGATGTTTGACTTGCCATACCTTCTGATTTGATTATTTGCCCCAGCATCAGTATAAAACTAATCTTAAGATTTTCTGAATACTGGTAAGATAATAAGAGCATTGAAGGTAAAACCAGAAGAACTGATCTTTGGGACCTGTAATCTTAAGCTGACTGCTCACCTTATGGGATACTATCCTGTCCCTTCGCCACCCCCTCACTCTATTTAAGAATTTTGGGAAAAGGACAGGGGAGGTGAGAGAGAAACTCATTGATATTTTGGGCTTGCCTGTTCCTTCTAGGTCTCAGCCTTGGATCAGGAGATCATTGAAGTTGATCCTGACACAAAGGAAATGCTGAAGCTCTTGGTAAGTGTTTGTTTGAATTCCTAAATTAGGACTTGCCTGGTTAAGCGCCATCAGTACTTTTTACTGTCTGTAATAATACCAGCTAACACTTGTTGAATCCTTAAGACATACCATATATTATTATCCTTTTCCATCTATCGTTTTCTTTCATCCTCAATTCTTGCATTTGCCCCTGTGGTCCCAGCCCTGTTTCTGTTCATTCTGCCTACTTTCTTTTGGGGACTTTCTTCTGTGTCTGTATACTAACCACTCGAGCTATGATCTCATTTCCAGATGCTTATTACCGGGCACCACTTAGATAGTTTATCTTCACTACAGGTTGTTATGTCTCTTCTGTGACTTAGTACTTGTATGTAGTTTTAGCGTGGGCTTCAAAGTCCAATGGCCAGTTGGTGATTTAGAGTAACTTTGTTTCATTTTTTATGATCATGAAAATTTTAAGGCATTCAAAAAGATGAACGGAATGAACCCCAATGTACCAGCCACCCAACTTCAGAAAAACATTTCCAATACAGCTAAAGCCTGCTATGGGTCATCCTGAAATAACCACTATGATGATTGCAGCTTTTTAGTTTCAGCTATAAGATTGATTTTTGAGGATAAAATGGGAAATTGATTCCTGGTATATGGTGGGCCCTTGAATTCTTTGCCTTTTAAAGGCAAGCCCTGACCGCCACCTTCGACAACTCTACCTGGGCCCTTCACACATGTGGAGTGCTCAGGGCCTGCCATTTGTGAGGCCTACTCAAGGCTGGTCCTGGAAAGGAGGTGGTATTGTGTATGCCCGAGAACAATGATTCTCAAATAGAGATTTGTGCCCCCAGGGGACATCTGGTAATGCCTGGACACATTTTTGGTTGTCACAGCTGGGGATCCTAGCAGACACTTAATGGGGAGAGGCCAGGGATGCTGCTAAATATCCTACAGTACACAGGATAGCCGCTTAAGGGCTGACTATTGGAGTTCAGGGTCCTTGAGATCTCTAGTAGATACCCTACGAATTTATTGCTCTGGGGCAGGGAGGAGGAGGTCCTCTCCTGAGTTTCTGCAGGGTCCTACCAACCTGACCCTAAGCTGGTGGAGGCTGACAAGCGTAGCCTGGCAACAGTCCTTGGGCTCTGACCCCAGATCTCACTGGTACAGCCACATTGAATGCATTTTGTTGTTCCAGGACTTTGGCAGTCTGTCCAACCTGCAGGTCACTCAGCCTACAGTTGGGATGAATTTCAAAACACCACGTGGAGCCGTTTGAACCTTCTTGCTATGCTGTAATATTTTCAATAAACCGTGTACAACCTTGCCTGTGTCATCTCTGGGGTTGGGGGCCAGAGGAGCTAAGGGCAGGGCTTTTTTCTCCAGAGATCCTGAAAAAGTCATCTGCAGTGTAATCCCTCTGTAAGTGGTGTCCATGGAGATAATGGGCATATTCAGAGACCTGAGCCCAGAATGGTCCATCACTGCTTTCACTTGCCAACTCCACTCTGCTGGTCTGGCAGACCCTGAGCTTCAGCCCAAAGTCAGATGATGCTTTTGCTGCACATTCCTCTGCACACCCAGGTAACAGATTGGGGCTAATGAACCTGCCCTCAAAGGGGTAACACTGTACGAAGGTGGGGTTTCTGTGGGTGGGAGATGAGACAAGTGGTGTGTCCCATGTCGGTCGAGCTCAGTACTCGGAGCATAGGAGGTAGAACAAGTGAGTGGACGTATGTGGGAGGGTCAGGGAAACAGGATGTGTGTTTAAAGGGAGGTGAAGCTTGCCAGCTAATAGATGGATCCGAGCTTAGGATCTGTTAATGCTGTGGGTCCCACTAGTGGTGGGATGCTGGACCAGGCTAGTGCCTGTCCTTGAGTAGTGGGAGAAGGAACTATTGTGTGTTGCACTCACCTGTTTGCTTTTTCCTGCTGTGGCTGAGCTGGATTTGTGCCAGGTTCCTGTGTCAGTTGCTCTGTAGGAAACAACCCGGGTCAGTTTGGCTGTCCACTGATCCTTGCACATCTGCGTTGGTCAGGCAGAAATGAAATGTACAGCGAATATTCTAAAATGCTTATGGCAGTTTTGATGTAACTTCGAACTTGGAGGAAAGTTGCAAGTATAGTACAAGGAACTGCCAAGTACTCCACCCAGGTCTACTAGTTGTTTACATTTTCCCTCAATTGCTTTATAGTCTGTATACACATTTTCTGATGCATTGAGGTTAAATATTTCAGTATGTATTTTCTAAGACATTTTTATGTAACCACAGAATAATGATTAAAATCAGCAAATTCAACTGAGTACTATACAGCTCATAATCACATTTTGCCAACATTCCCAGTGTCTTAATAGTTCTTTATTCCTGGTCCAAGTTTGAACTCATAATCCCTGTAACTAGATTTCATGTCCTTTTATTTAGCTTCCATTGTATTTTCATGACACATTTTTGAAGTGGCTGGTTTTGTAGAGTCCTTCAATTTGGGTTTCCTTACAATTAGAGTTAATTTTGTTTTCTGTAGAGTATTGCAGAAAGGATGCTGGGGGGGGGGGGCTCAGTAAGAGGCACAGAATATCACTGACTTTTAGTGTTGACTTGGATTAAGGTGCATCTAAGTGTCCCTGTAAAGTTAACTCTTCCCCTTTGTAATTAAGTTGTGAGTAGAAATGAGGCTAAATATCCTTTCCCTCGTCAACTTTTTGCTTACTGATGTTTAGCATCCTTAGATGATACATTAACTCCATTCCCGTTAGTTTTGTAAGGAAGAGCTTTCTCTTACAGCAAAGTTTTTCCATTTTTTGGTGTGGGGTCGGGCATTCTCAGCAAATCCTTTGCATAAAGCCTTCCCTCTCCCCCTCAGGTTTCTGATGTGGGTGGTGAGGAAAAGGTTGGGCTTTCTGTAGGAGCCCAGGAATTCAGAGCCAGGTTGTGGAAATGACCGGTAATGACAGTAACAAGGATGTTTGCTGTGCGGTTTGCCACACGCTCCCACTAGGGGGCGTTGTCACCACTCATAGCTGCCGGCTCGCCACCTGGGGGGCCTGGCGCACCGGTACCTCAGCGGTGGGCTAGGGAAGACGGGCCAGGCCCTCACCTGCGTGCGGAGGCTGTTGATTGGTCAACAGGCCGAGGAGCCTTTAGGTACTCGCTGTTTCACCTGTGGAGGGGCCCGTTCTCGCAGAACTTCCGGTGCGGCTTGATGAAAGCAGGCGCAGGCCCCGCCCCCCGCGCTGGGTCGTGCTCTGCGCGGCGCAGGCGGCGGGCGCAGCAGGGAGGCTCTGGGGGCGAGGCCGGCGCGGGTCCCTGTCCCGCGGTGGTGGCCCTCGGGGCCGTTTCCCGGCCTCCCTGCGTCGGGAGGTGCCCTTTTGCCCTAAAACAGACGACAGTTTCCCGCCTTCTGCGCCGGAGACTCCGTTCCTCAATGATGGACAGGTACCGCAGGTAAAAAAAATTTCTGTATCGTTCCTCAGTCATTTCTGTGAAAGGATGATTTTCCACAGAGATGACTCACGACTAGCTATAACATGAACACGTGAAGCATTTCTGTAAAACTCAGGGAGCAGAGAAAATGTCAGTTTAAGGAAGTCAAGGACGAATTTGGAGTAAAGGAATGTTGAATCTAGAAGTGGACGCTTTTCTGAAGTGCCTTTCTGTTATACTCGAGGCTGCCGCGTTTCCTCAGTAGCTCAGTGGTGCGGACCGCCAGTGCAGCTCATTTTTTCTCTCCTCAGCTGCGGGCGTGAGCCACCCGTGGCGGCAGCCTGTTTGCCGGGGAGCCTTGAGCTAAGGAGAGTTTTCATGTTTCTAAGTGGTTGAAAACAGCAACGAGCAGAGAATGAGGTGGGCAGTGAGAATTGGGTAACATCCACACGCGGGGGACCCCAGAAAAGCCGGAACGACCTTCTGGAGGGCGGGCCCCCTCCCGTGCCCCACCCCCCAGGTGCGTGCTCTGGGGACCCCTGCGCACCGGCGCCCCCGCTGGCCTTGTCAGAGACTGCCCGGGGCTGCCGTGAATCGTGTGCTCTTTGTTTTCGTAGACTTAGCGCGCTTGCACGTGTGGGATGTACACAGCTGTGTTAAGCCATTTTTGACCCCCAAATGGCAGGACCCTGTGCCCCACCCTCCCTATTCACCCAGTCTCACCCCCAGCTATCTTTTTTTTTTTTTTTTGGTTTGTTTCCCTGAATTAAAAAAAAAAAACCCTCAAAAGGGAAACATTTTGCCAATGTGGAAGAGATGAAGAAAAAAATAAACAGCAGAAGTACTAAAAGGCATCAAAATCAACCGGTTCAGAAACTTCTGAGCAGTGGGAAAAGCAACTGGTTAGGCATGCTGAATGGAATGGAGAGTACTTGGAAGGACATGGAAGTTTAAACGTGTAAGAATAAATACACAATTTTTAAATAAATAAGTTCCGGTTTTTGGGGAGTCCCCCCTTGTATTCGGGTTGCACTGGACATGGCTTCGGGCATTCCCACGGCCTGGGGTCTGGAGTCGCTGGACCCTGGGAGCAGGATGGCCACAGATGAGACCAGACGTGTGGGAGGTCCCCCCTCTGGGGCTCCCTCCTGACAGGATGCAAAATGCTTTGATCCCCATGGGAATGGCCTCAGTGGTGTGGAAAATCCTGCTGCTTTCCCCCCACAAATTGAAAATATTGGTTCGGCAGACTCAGCGCTCATGTCGCATGACTCATGTAGGATGTGATGAGGTCAGAGCCACCGTCTGTGCTGTGGGTGGAGACAGGGTGGTCAGGGCCCCAGGAGCGGACTAGTCCTTTCGTTTTGCTGCCTGGGAGCAGCGAGCCCGCGGCTTTGAAGCCCAGGCTTCCTTGGCCCCTGGAAATCCAATCCTTTGGCCGCCTGCCTCTTCCTGCCGCGGAGGAGCAGCTCGTGAAGGCCGAGAGCAGCCACTGGGAGGCAAGCTGGGGGCACCAGGACTCCCGGGGAGCCAGCTGCATCCCCTGTGGTGCAGCAGGGAGGGAGGCAGGGGTCGTCGCCCTGCACCCGCGGGAGCGGTGGCCCAGGTGTGATTACTGCCACTTGCTGTCTCCCAACTGCCACGTGACTTCTGGCGGCTGTCTCCATTGTCGGGAGATGTTCTCAGCTGTGTGCATGCAAGCTGGTGTTTGAAGCTCATTGGTTCTGGCAGGACACCGTCTGGTTAGTGGGAAGGGGTTGAGTGGAAAGACGCTGGACGACCAGGCGAGGGGGCATGTAGCTTTCAGAGCCTTTGCAGTGCCGTCCTGGTCGGCTTCGTTCCCTGGCACTCCTGGGACTTTTGCTGGGCCCTGTGGCTCCTCTGGCTGACCTGGTACCTACCACTGGGTGGCCATCGGCGGCTCGGGGTGGGGATGGGCAGATGCTCCTGGACCCAGGTCTACTGCCAGTAGGTGAGGGTGAGGGGCAGGAACGTGAGACACTCAGCTGACAGTGGCCCTGCAGGTGGGTCCACCACCTCCTGTGACCCAGTTACAGAGGGGGCCAGGGTCAGCCTGGGGTTTTGCTGCCGCCCTGCCTGTCCCCTTGCTGTGGGTCAGGGGCTCCCACTAGGTCTTTGTTGGTCTTTGGCCTCCATGTTTCAGTCTTTTATATTGTCCTGCCAGCAGGCCTCTCCAGCGCCTAGTCAGAGTACGTATATCTAGATAGAAAGCCCTGGGGCTCACTGTTTGTCATTCCTCAGGTCCTGAGGTTCCTGGCCATTAGCAGTGGGCCTTTCAGAATCCTTTTATTGCTGTCCTTGGAAGCATTTACAGAGCATTTAGTTGTGTTGTTGTGGGAGGAGGAGCCTGAGCCCTGGAACTGGAGGTCTTAGGTGCCATGGATGTTTGAAGGTGATATAGATGCGATTCCTCTCTAGTGAACTTGCTCCTGTTACTCAACAAATGTTACATTCCAGACATTCGTTCATGTTGTTACGTTTTGTTGTAGGTCATTGATTTTCACTGCTTTATGATAGTCTGTTGTGTGAACACACACTTTATGTGTGCATCCCACTGTCTGTTGACATTTGGAATGTTTACCTTTTTCTCCTTTAGTGGTCATTTCTCCCCTTTCATATCTCATTTTGATTATTTATGTTTTTTCTTTTTTCCCCTCGGTGAGCTTAGTCATAGGTTTGTCAGTCTTACTGATTTTTTCCAAAGAACCAAGCTCTTCATTGCATTCATATTCTCTCTCATTTTTCTGTTCTCTATTTCATTTAGTTCTGTTCTAGTTTGTATTACTTCCTTCCTTCTGCTGACTTTGGGCAGTTTTTTTGTTCTTTTTCTAGTTCTTTAAGATGGGATGTTAGGTTGTTTACTTGTGCTTTTTCTTGTTTCTTGAGATGGGCCTTAAAAAATGATATAAATTTCCCTCTTATTACTGCTTTCA